>ML845813.1:20655-43007 GCA_009831015.1 Picea engelmannii | reverse complement strand
GAGAATGAGAACTTCAAAACGAGGAAATGTGGAATATCTTCGAATTGGTCTTAAAGGAACAAATCCAAGCAAAGCCAAATGGATTGAGGTTGGAAAGGCGAGGGAACTATACCCTCATCTTCAGATAGACTGAAAATAGTCTTTTGGAGGTCCAAAAGCTTTCCAATGGGGAGGTGTGATCCAGGGGATCAAATTTTGCTCAAAATTCAAAGTGCTCAGAATCGCTTCAAATCGAACAGGTGCGTAGGTCTCGTTGTCACGAACCCAACGCAACTCATTTGGGTTCAAACGGACGTCAGATGAGAGAGATATCACGTTCTGTTCAAATCGTCAAACAAGCAAAAAAAAATGTGCTGACTGTACAGTCCGTACGGATGCTGATGTGGCAGGGTTGTACGACACGTGGCAGATGCTGAGTTGGCAGGGCCGTGTGACATGTGGCAGGTGTTGGTTGGCAGTTGTGTGGATGAATCATTTCTTGACACGTGTCATCTTGATGGCAAATGGATTGGTGACACGTGGCCCAAGCAAGGGCCGCCACGTGTCACCTGGACAATGGTCTAAAACTTATGTAGTCGGCAGGACTCGACCCCGCGACCTCTGGGCAAGGGGAAGATCTTTGGGAAGGGTCTCCCAACCGGCGCACCCACCCATGGTTCTTAACATATAAACGGTTTAAAAATTATTTGAATTGAATTAAGTGTTGAGTGGGGCGCGGTCCGGGCCGGGGCTAAGCCCCGGCCCCCGGTCACATATATAACTACCATATAACCATTTTCGTGTGCGCGCACATTCAAACCCCGTGCACTTGACACTTGGCGCATTACCATGTGTTTTAAAACTTGGCCCTTTGTTATGTGCGGGTGCGGTCACATGGTGACCCATATGTCCACGGTTTTGGCAGTTAGGGGCTAGGCGCGCCCTAACCGTCCTACAATTCGCACCATTTTGTGGTTGCACTCGGTGCTAGGTTTTAACACAAATATGAGCATAGAGGCTAGGTTGAGGGCGCAGAGGTGCATTTTGGCGATCTAGAGACAACAAGTTTGAAGGGGAACTTCCAGGAAGCCTATCTTCTTCAATTTTTGGCCAAACCAGGTGCCGAAAAAGCCCAACTAAGGGTTTTTGGACGTTCTGAAGCCATTGGAGCCATCTATTTGGAATTTTGAGCATTGTAAAGAACATATTTTATCACTTTGAGCAAATAATACAAAATATCCATTGGAAGCTGGAATAGGAGATGTAGCCCAAGAGAGGGGTGAACTCCTTTATCATTTGTTGTGCTATGTGTTTTTTGTTCACTGTTATTTGTTGCTTATTATATGCATCTTGAATGTGTAATTTCTATAAAAGTTGTGTTTGCAAATTGATCCTTTTTCATAAGAACAATTGAATTAAATCTTGCAAATATTTTCAAGAATACACGCCTTTATTATTTTCAGATCACAAAAGGTGGTAATTTTAACCCTGGAAAATAAAAGAAAAAAAGGTGTTACCGATAACACCACTTTTTGAAATGGGGGCTGAATTTGGTGTTTTTGATCGAAAAATATGGTTTTTTAAGGCTACAGTTCTTGTTTTGAGGTCACGGTTCTTATCAAATTGGTAACCATGTTCATTTTCTTGGAGCTTTGTTCAAATTAGATATTCCATTGAATTTGTTTTTTATCTATTGTATTAGGAGTTATAAGTACAATGTATGTTTGTTAATATGGTATCCGTTTTTACAATGATGATGATAGAAGTGATGATAGTATCATTATTGTGTAATTTGAGGATAATATAGGGAGTTGGGAATGTGTTATTACTACAACTCTTGCATTTCATCGCACCATTGATTCTTGGAGAGAGAGAGAAAGGCATATAGGTAAATTGTTTACTAGGAAGAGTATAATGAGTTTTTGAATGCACCTCCTTTACAATATCCACTTCCTAATTTAAATACTACTGTGGTTGATACTAATATTTCAAGTGACATTAATAAAAATGAACAACATGGGGCAAACACTGTGAATATGAATAAATGATATGAGATCGTACATCATATACACATTGGAAACCAAATTTTACATGATGCTTTTGAGAGGGAACACATTCATGCAGTTGATGAACATGAAGAATATATGGATGGAAACATTCTAAACCATGGAACAAAACCAAAGCATTTGATGCATGCTACATAAACACCCCTTTTTTATAGTGGCCAGTAAAGCAAAGTGATCCAAGTTAAAAAAAAAATTATAATGCTTTATAATTTGAAAGCAACATATGGATGGTTAGACAATAGCTTTACATCTTTGTTAAGTTACAAAATGTGATGCGTACTACAATATAGTGTGCTTAATGAGTTCTTAAATCTTGCTAGTCTGTTAATTGTCAATGAGTTGTTGATGTTAGTTTAGATGAGTTTATTGTAGGATAAATTGTTGTCATTGGACATTGTACTTCCTAGTACATGTAAAGATGCTAGAAAATTGTTGATTGATTTCGGTGTTGATTACAAGTATATCATGCATGTCCCCAAAAATGTATCTTATACAAAGGATGAAATAAATATAAATCCATGTGTCCAAAATGTAAAACAGGCCACTGCAAGTCTAATGTAAAGGGAAAAAATGTCCCACAAAAAATGTTACGCCACTTTCCCATGATCCCAAGATTGCAACGCATGTTTAGTTGTAAATATTTAGTTGGATATGTGGATTGGAAAGAAAAAAAATAGGAGTGGACAATATGTGTCACGCATTCCTACAAACTTTGAGGCAAGGAAGCACATAGAGAATACATGACCTGAAAAATGTATAATTGAGCAATAAGGTATAAGACTTGGCTTAGTGATGAATGGAGTGAATCCATCATATTTCACAAATTATACAATTTGGCCCATTCTTCTAATAAATTATAACATACTTCCTTGGATGGTTATGCAGAAAGTGCATTTGATGTTTGTCTCTTATTGTGCTTGCTAATCATCAAGTCAGAACAATGAGGTTTACTTGGAACAACGTTGATAGAGGAGATGTGGCTCCTATGGAATGACATTCAAATTTATGGTATTTCATGACTTGTATGTGAAAGGTCATTTATTATGTATGGTGTGATTTGTTGGACAATCCATGATTTTCTAGGGCTCAAAATATGCTTAGGTAAAACCTTTCTTCTGGAATAGTTTAAATCATTTTACTAATTATAAGTCATTGAGGTTCATCTAGAATTGTTGCATTGTGTCTATTTTTATTACTTTTGTGGTTCAACACTAAGGACAAAAGGATTGTTTTCTTATCCATTTTGTGGTGAGGAAATTTGTTCAAAGTGTTCTACAAATTTGCATAGTTGTGTCTATGAAGGACATGGGTCATTTTTGCAGCTAGGTCATTGTTTTTATCAAATGAAGAGAGATTTTAATGAACATGTTAAGGGACCCCCCCTCCTCATAGCATGATGCTAACAAAATGGTCAAAGAGATATGAATGTTGTGATGAATTGGTCTAGGAGGATATGTTCAATGGAGACCTATCTAATATTGATAATGATATAGATGGCTTCAAAATTCCTCATGATTTCATGCCAAAAGGGATGAACAAGGCTTCCAAATTATATGATCTCCTGTGTTGGAAAGAACTTAAAGTGGCACATTTATTGTATCCAATGCATGTGTTCAAAAATGTGTTGGATTCTCTTTGGAAACATATATGTTCCACTGATAAAGATACAATTGCATATAGAAGAGTTTTTGTCATTGATATTTATTGATTACATAAATATATTATCTCCAATATATTTGTCAATTGGGTTTAGCTTGGGTGGTTGAAATGAATGATTGTTATCCTCCCCACCTAGGTTCAATTCCTACAAGTGACATGTTGAGTTCTTAACGAGTATATTATTGTAATGGCTTCGAGCCTTGTTGTTGATCGGCCTTGTGCCCCGAAGATTCTAGAGTTTACCCCAGGTACCATCCTTGAAACGAGGGGAAGTACTCATGATTTTTCCATGGGCTTTCTAACCTTGAAAAAAAAAACAATCCCCAATATCTTCATTGTTTTTCTTCAATAACTTCAATTACTAGGAAAATGATATATAAAAATATTTGGAGCAAGCTTGGTCAACTATCATATTGCAACAAACATAGTTAACTACTATTATGACCAATAATTTATTATAATTTAGAATTTTATTAATAAATTATTATTATTATTATTAATTATAGTAATTAGTATTAATTATACACTTTTAAAATTAATTATAATAATTAGTATTAGTTATTAAATAATCCTTGATAATTATAAATTATTATTAATTAGATACAATATTTTTTATTAATTTAAGACTAATATTAATTACTAACCAAATTTTTAAAGCTCGTCCAATTTAATGCTACTCAATTATTCAATATTTTTAACAATAACAAAGTTTTATTAATTATTTTTTATTACTTAAATAATAATAATAATAATAATAAATATTTTAACCTCTTTTAAGACAAATCGGACATGTGAAAGCATCTTGAAGAACACCGATAAGAAACATTGCAAATGATTATAACATCATTGATTTACATCAATTGAACAAGAGTGTGGTTTGCATAACCCAATGTGAAGAATCACAAGGTAACTACCAAGGATGTGCCAATGGATCCTAACACACTAGTCGAATATCTCCATAGAAAGACCAAGAATTATATGGAGATCATCCCATAGAATAAGGATGGAGACAAGAAATAAGTGGGGAGAAGAATGAAGGACACAATGATGGTGGGGATAAAAAGAATGGTGGTCGGGGATCAGAAGAAGGATAATGGAGAAAACAAAAAGGGAGTATGGGAGGATGATAAGATGGATGGTAATGAATACAAAGGTGATAGTGAAAACAACAATAGTGAAGGTAAGAAAAATTAAGTCCTTGTTCCTAGATATGTCATTGAGTGTGTTCATGTTCCTCAACTCTTTCATGATGAAAACCCAAATGCCTACTCTATAATGTAACTCTCTTAGAGTATTATTGGTAGATATGTGTTATGAATGGGCCTTAGTCCTTGGCAAACTAAAAGGTTGTGATTTGAGAATATGAAGGCATATAAAGCCCACCAAATTCTAATAAGTTGATAGGGAATACCTATTTAACGTGAATCTAGGCCTACTTCAATACAAACTATGGAAATATTTCCATTTAAGGAAACTAAAAAAACAGTCACCAAATAATAACAGACTCAATATTACCAAAAAAAACATGATATCTCAATTAAATAAAATAATTGTGATATCTCAAGTAACTTAAATCATAACTGTGCATCTATCTACCAATAACCATGTATTGTAAGAGGGGGGGAGGGGGGGATGTGCGGCATGTGGTTCATTATAGATCTCAAAGGAAAGCATATATCCTCTTTTTCATGGGGATTAGGCATTGCATTGAACAATGAAACAAAAGCACTTGCAACTTGGAAAGGACTATTTCTTCTCGGTTCCTTCACACAAGTGATAATGTATATTCTAAGGGACTCCCTAATTATCATGAAGGCACTAAAAGGGTTCCAAAATATCTACACTCCCTCCATCTCACACTTTATCCATTGATCTTGATTTCTCCCGAATAAATTCCAAGACCCTCCTCTCTACCATGTCCTTTGTGATAAAAATTCTGATGTGGATGAAAAAGTGGACCAAGGAGATATGTTAGGCAAAGGAATCATTATCACACACAAGGATGGGGTCGGTCATCACTCCTACATCCTGCGCCCATGATCAAGCTCACTAGGAAAATTAATGTGTTTTAACGAGGGACTCCTCCCCACCCAAATCTAGTTATATCAATTTATTACATGACAATGGTGCATATGTCTACACATACCAACCAACTCTCTCTATAATATTGCATGGAATCAATTAAAAGGAAAGATGACAACACTTCCTCCCTATTTCAAGGACATAAATACTTCCCTCCCATCTCCCATATTGCTGTCTTCGCAATGTTCCCAAATCTACTCCATCAACATCCCAATCGTGCCCTATGCTATGGCCTCTACACATTGGTGTTGCCTCTCCTAGGGCCTCGAAACACTAGTGTTGCCTCTACTATATAGTAGATATATTCATAATCCCTTTGATCCATGGTAAATGAGGTTAAATTAAAGGATGCTTCAGAGGCGACATCCTATGTTGACTTCATCTCCTTCTATTGTAAGGAAAGGCTATACGTTATGGAATGTGAGGATGATAATTTTTCTTTTCCACCATATGGGGACATGGAATACTGAATCTAAATGCTATAAGATGGACAGGGTTACACTAAATTTGATTTTTCAATCCTGTATCATCTGGTCATAAGGAATCTTACAACATTCAAGGTGGCTCTTTGCGATGTTGAAGAATTGAAGATCTAATTGGTGTTTCATATACAATCTAGCCGAAAATCAAATGGACCCATTTCATCGTCTAATGGTACAACTACAACCACTCCAAAATCTCCAGAATTTGTAGCAAGAATAATGTAGTTCCTAAGGTGCGCGGATCAAAGTCATAGTGAAAACTAGCAAAACAATAAGAAATATGAAAATACATTAAATATGAACAAACATTTCACATAGAGTCTATTACCAAATAAAAACTCATGGGGAAATTTAGCAAATTCTTTCAACAATCCTTTATCTTTATTGATTCAATGGCCAATTCTCTCATGCCTCTTTACAATCACAGAGACAGTGCACAGGTCTCTAGAACCACACATAACTGAAAAAAAATAGAAAGCCCAAATCATGGAGAGAAAAAATATCATTTTCTCAATTACAAACCTCATATTTATGTTTGAGGCCATAACTATTCGGCTCCAAAGGATTTTCATTTCCTTGTGTAAATCAAACACCTTTACAGTTAATAAATTGCCAATAATTGACTCTCTAACTTCCATTTTTTTTCCTTTTCTAGTGCGCTTTGTAATTGAATTACTTAGAACCCTTAAACTTAATATTTTATAATGTAATTAGTTCTTGTTCTCCCTCATGGTCGTGCCCACCTCTAGTTCGGGAGATCCTTCTCCTTCGCCCCCTCCGCCTCTGCCTCCCCTCCCTTTGGACATAAACATCTTCAAATCCTTATTCACTTCCTCCAAGAAGTCACAGAAGAACCCTTCGACGAAATTTGTGAAAAATATGGAAGATATCCCCAAGGTTCAAGTCCACACAGACTCTTCTCACCCTCTAGTGCTCAAAATCACGGAACACGGATTGGTTGGCCAGTTCATGGGAATATGGCCATCTCCCCACATGGTTTCTGAATGGGTAGACAAAAATTGGAATCCGCTCATCCAAGGAAAAGTATTTCCTTCTTTCTGTGGCAAAGGATTTTTTCTGTTTCTTTTTTAGACCAAGATAGACAGATATCTCATCTTCAGGAGAGGCCCTTATTTTATGGGGGCTCGGGGCCTATATCTTAATAGCTAGTCTCCATATTTCATCCCTGAGAACGACATACCATCGGCTGTCCCAGTCTGGGTTCGTCTCCCCTTCCTTTCATTTCATTGTTGGAATGATGAAACAATCAGGAGCATAGGAAACACCCTCGGAAGATACATTGACTGAGTTGAACCAAGAGATGGAATGCATGCATGCGAGAGGATATGTGTCGAATTCAACCTGGAAAAGGGCCTCCCAGAAGCAATCCAGCTAACTCTTGACAACTGGTCTTTCACCCAACAAGTAGATTACGAACAACTTCCTTTTAAATGTAGAATGTGCCATGAATATGGCCATTTTGCAAAAAGTTGCCCCAAAACCCCCACAGGTTCAAAGGGTCAAGAAGAACATGAACAATGGAAATCCTAGAAGCGACACTGAGGCCCCAACAAACAACAACACACACCCCCCAGTTGTCATGGAATCAAGTCTCGCATCAAGCCCAACCAAGGCAACAAGCAAAAAAGCTCCACAAGAAAATATCAATAGATATGTTGTCCTTTCTAAGCCAGAGGAAGAAGGATATCCTCAAGAAATTCCAACAGATGAAGTGGTTACTTCCTCGCCAGAAAAAGATCAGCAAATCCCACCGAGTGCTCAGCATACATCGACTTCAGTAAAAGGGAAAAAATACTAGGAAAGACAGAGCACGAAGACAAAAAATAGCATTCCAATAATCCTGGAAGAAGAATCACAAGGAGAATCCGATGGAGAACCTGGGTGAGATCCCAGCTCAATATCCTATGCAAAAAAAATAAGAAGAAAGCCAAGCCACAAAAAGAGGGAAGAAATCGTTGACAGGGAAAAAGATCTAGGGCTCCAATCCACACTAGATTCCTCCTTCGGAAAAGAACATAAAGGATCGAAACATAACCCCAACCCTGCGTCCTCTAAAGGGGGGGCCCAAAAACCCTCCAATAAATAATGAATCTGGTCTCTTGGAATTGTAGGGGATTAGGCGGCAAGGAAAAAAAATATTCAACCCGTTAATTGATATTCACCTACTCTCCTCAAGTTTTACTACTCCAGGAGACCAAACTAAGTGAGGAATTTGTCCTCCAAGAAAGCAAATACATATGGAATACAAGCAAAGGCAGAGAAAGAAGCTCCAGAGGGACTTCTAGGGGCATTTGCAACTTATGGCACCAGAAAAGGTTTACTTTGCTAGATTGCCAACAAGCTCAACATTGGTTGTTGATCAAATTGAGAAACAACATCTCAGGTAACTCTTTTTACATAATAAATGTTTATGTCTCGAATCTCCATCATGAAAAATTAGATTGTTGGAGGACTTTGTTTAATATTTTGGAAGTGGAATCCAATAGCGACATCATCGTAGCAGGTGATTTAAATACTACACTCTACCCCTGGGAAAAAAAGGGGGGGTTGTTGGTAAGGGACCCAGGAAGGGAAAATCTAGAAGATCTGATCTTTACCTTTGATCTCTTCGATATAAAGCCTGGTGGGGGCATATTTACTTGGTCTAACTGAAGGACTGGTCCTGGGCATATCGCAGCCAGACTAGATCATTTTCTCTTAAGCATCTCCCTCCTCACAGATTCCTCTCGCATTACCTCTAAAATTATTCCCTAGGCCAGCTCCGATCATCGGCCTAATCTATTATATTTTTCTCCTTTCCTGGATCTGGGCCCAATCCCCTTCAGATTCAACCCATTATGGTTGGACGCCCCAGACTTCAGATCCCTTATTTCCACCTCTTGGTCTTAGTGGGTGCAAGGATCACATGTGAACATATGGGAACAAAAGCTCATAAGACTTAAAAGAGACATCCGGGAATGGGTCAAACTCACCTTCAAAGAACCAAAAGTGGAAATCCAGAACACAAAAGCACATATGGTTTCAGTCATGGCTAAAATCGAAACTGGTCTGGTCACTCCTGAGCTATTGATTAAGGAAAGTCAACTGCAAATTCATCTTCAAGTTGCTATGAGAAGAGAAGAAGATACATGGAGATTAAAATCTAAGGCTTTATGGATGTCGACTGGTGGCCAGAACACGTCTTTTTTCCACAAGCAGTTCCATGCAAGGAAAGGATTCAATATGATCTCCAAGATAGCAGATCCTAGAGGGAATATATGTAATTCTTTTGAATACATTAAAAAGGCAACAATCTCTTATTTTGCAGACCTGTACAAAGAAAACGATGAAAACAATGAAAAGGACAGGGAGGAGGCGCTCTCAAACATACCCAAGCTAATAAAGGAAGATGAGAATGAGAATTTAATTTAGAAATTTTCTGAGGAAGAAATATGGAACGCTATCAAACACCTTCATCCTGATAAATCCCCGGGGCCCGACGGTTTCACGACTCATTTTTATCAAAATTTTTGGAGTACCATTAAATATGATCTGATCAGAATGATCCAATTCATCCAAAGATCTTCTAGATTGGGGGGGCACCAATTCCACCTTCTTATCTCTAATTACCAAAGAGAAAAATCCAAGGTCCTTTTCAAGATACCGACCCATATCCTTGTGCAATGTATCCTATAAAATCATAGCAAACAGAATTCAACTTCTCCTTCCAAGAATCATCTCCCCCAGTCAGGGTGGCTTCATTCCCAAGAGGCAAGTTTGGGATAATATCATTTTAATCCAAGAAGTTGTTCATTCAAGCAAACTGAGAGGTGAAAGGGGCATGGTAATCATCTTGGATATGGATAACGCCTTTGACATAGTCAATCACATCTTCCTCCTTCAGGTTCTCAGAAAGTATGGGCTTCACCCCTCTTTCATCAATTGGATTCAGTCCTGTATAAGCAGCCCCTGGGTAGATCCTTTGATCAATGGGTGACCTTGCGCTTTTTTTAAGGCTTCTATAAGACTTAGACAAGGGTGCCCTCTTTCACCCTGCCTCTTCATCCTTATGGCTGAGGCTTTGGGATGAATATTGGATCAAGAAAGACAGAAGAAAAACATTCTAGGAATAAGAATAGCCACAGGGGTTATAAGAATAAATCATGCCCAGTTCACGGATGACACCCTCCTGATAGGAGGAGCCTCCACAATCATGGCTAAAAGATTCAAAGTAATCATGGATCAATTCCTAGAAGCTTCAGGAGGCGAGGTGAAATCAAGGAAGTGTTATATCTATGCTTGGAACACCAAAGCATGAATTTTAGAAAATATAGCGAACATTCTCCATTATCCGATAGCAATCAACTAGAGATCTTTCAAGTACCTTGGAATCTCGATCTGTCTCTCCTTTGTTCCAGCGGACGACTGGGTAATAATAACTTCTAAAATAAAGGCCAAAATGGAACAGTGGGGAGCACAGTGGTTGAACCCGTCGACATATTGGTTCTAATTAAAGTTGTGTTATTTGTACTCCCCATCTACCAGTTCTCCTCTCTTCTAGCTCCTGACTCGATCAAATCTTCTTTAGCACAATCGATAAGAAAGTTCCTCTGGGAAGGAGGAAAACCCAACAGAAAGTGTTACCATTTGGTCAAATGGCAGGTGGTAAGAGAACCCAAAGAGTTAGGGGGACTGGGAATAAGAGACCCAATGCTAGTTTATCTGGCGCTTGGAGGTAATCTGCTTTGTAGAACACTCACAGGAAAATTCACTTGGTGTAAAAGAGAACTAATCAACAAATACTTTCACCAGGACCGTCTGAGAGGAATCGACAGACACCTAGAACACCTGACGGGATCCCCTATTTGGAAGCTTTTGTCAGCTTCGTTGCCCCTAATACAATCTCATCTCCACTGGATACCTGGAAATGGAAAAAAAATAAGGATATGGGAGGACAAAATCCTCAACAACACTCCTCTTGAGACAAATGAAAGCAGGACCCAGCTCTGGGAATGGCTCACTGCAAACCATAAAACTATGTTGTATGAAATTTCAAAGTGGAATTCGACTGGAAAGTGGGTAAGTTGGAATTTAGGGGACCCCCGAGCGAACTCATAAATCAAGTGGAATCCCTGTTGAAAGATATGAAAGGAACCCCTTTGCACCATCTGCTCTACTTTGACGAAAGGGGATGGGGAGACCATGGCTATTAGATGGCAATAGGCTACGAATCTCTCTTAATGCAAGGAAGAAACCCAATCAAAGAAAAATGGTCCAATCGCATATGGCACCCGGATACTCCCCCAAAAATTAACATTTTCATCTGGATTTTGCTACAGGGAAAAATCCTCACTAGTGAAAACCTAAAAAAGCACAAAATCTCAGGTTCGTCCCAATGCGCCCTCTGCAAAAAAAAATTGGAGACAATTGCCCATTTGTTCCTTGACTGCGATTTTTCCAAAAAAGTCTGGCAGGGGATCTTGCAAAATCTATCTCATAGCGTTAATTGGCCAAGGGAAATATTAGACATGTTAGGCAACTAGACCTCTTATTACAAAAATACCTTCTACAACAAACCGATCCTCAAAAGAATCTGGTCCTCTCTACCCAAATTTGTGTGTTGGTAGGTTTGGTTGGCACGGAACAAAAGTATCTTCTTGGAAGAAGTATCAAAACTAGAAAAAACCATCAAAGCCATAAGAGCTCAATTCATTGAGTTTTTAAACTCAAGAAAAATCTCAATATCAGTTGGCGCTCAACTTGATAGACAAGAAACTCAATGGATAAATCACCTAGAAATTCAATACTCCATTTCTCTTCCTCGACGTCGTAGACCAAATTGGCAACTCCATGTACCTCCAACAAAGTTCCAAGATTGGTTAATCTCTCAAAAATCCCATGTCCTCCTTTTCGATGGTGCCTCCAAAGGCAACCTGGGAGTCGTAGGAGCGGGAGGGGTCTTGCTCAACCAAAGGGAATTGACAGTAGCAAGATATATCTGAAGCATAGGACATGCCTCCAACAATCAAGCAGAACAACTAGCCATGTTGAAACGAGTTCAAATGGAAGTTGAATCAGGAGTCACCAATCTCATTATTGCAGGAGACTCTCTGATTACCATAAGAAGCATGATCATCTGTTCAAAGTCAAGAAATATTCATCTAGCTTCAATTTGGAAAAAGATCATAGCTTCCCTCATAGATTTACAATCCACCTCCTTCATCCACATCAAAAGGGAAAACAACAAATGGGCAGATGAGTAGGCCAACTTGGTGATTAGGCTGCCACAAGGAACAAAAAAGGTCATGAGAGACTCCACCTTCGAGAAGTTGGTGTATCATTCTCTGGGACAACAGATCAACCCACATAACCAAGCAGAAATCAATGTTCCCCAACAGGGAGCGGACTAGATGGAAATCCAAGAAGATAGTGCAGCTCTTCAAATCACTTCAGATCGGGAGCAGGCTCAATCAAACAAGTTCCAATTGGCAGAAATACAAGAAAGCGAAGGCCCATCGACAAATGTAATTCCCCTATTTAATGTTTTTTAGAAGTATTTATATCTTAGGAGTATTTTACAGGACAACAACTATTAACCCCTGTTGTCTAGAAGGGAATCATAATCACAGGAAAGACACAAGCAGCCCAAGGCCAATCATACCCAAAAGCTTCAAGAAATGGCAACCAACAAATCCAAGTTTGTAATTTATGATTTCACAGGCAAACCTTGGCTGCCCCTTTTTAATATATTATCTCCCAGCTTCTCTAATATATATATATATATAACCCTTGTTTTCTATCAAATTATGCACATGGTCTCTGAACATGGCATGGCTTAGGCGTGTTGCTTAAACAAAATATTTTTTTATGGAATTTGGTGAGAAGGTAGAGGAATGTTTCCTTTGCAAGATATCCAAAATTTAGACCTTAAATCCAAAGTATGAAAGTGCGTTGATCAAAATACTAGGCCTCTTTTAGTGCATAAATAAAAATATGGAACTTAGTGCATGTTTGTTTTGGACACTTGCGTGGAATCAAGTTTTGTTGTAAATTTGTGAGCATGTAAATTATGTTTCCTTGATATCCTATCCAAATTCCAGACCTTGATTTCAAATACGTGTGCATTCTAATCAAAATACTAAGACATTTTCTATGTAATAACTTATATACACACTAGTAGAAAAACAACAATAAAAGACTAAAAAAACTACTACAAAATGCATATAAATGACTAAGTTTGGTCACACGACCATTAGTAGTTTATTGTCAGTCATTTATAACACGACCAAATTTATGACTAAACCAATTTTGGTCATTTGTTGGTTGTTTTTATTGATCGATTTGATCGTATGTTTAGTCATTTATTTAGTCATTGATTGTTGTTAATTGGTCATTTATTTAGTCATGGTATTCATTTATTTAGTCATTGTAACAATTGATTGTCGTCAATTAGTAGGATATTTAGTCATTTTTATTCACTAATTTCCATCCATTGGTAGTATATTTCGTCATTTGTATTAACTGATTTTCGTCCAGTGGTAGTATATTTAGTCCTTTTAATCATTATTTTATCTTCAAATGGTCATATATGTAGTCATATTTATTCATTGATTTCTGTCAATTTGTAGTATATTTAGTCAATTTAATTATTAATTGACATCAATTAGTAGTATATTTAGTCATTAAGATTTTTAATTATCGTCATTTGGTAGTTTATTTAATTATTTGTGTTCATTGATTTATGTCAATTGGTATTATATTGATACATTGTTTATTAATTGCATAATCATTATATTTACTACTAGTTTAGTAGCAAATTTTCATTTATATGATATGAATAATTTATTAAATACCATAAATTGTATAATGCAGAAACAAACATATTGTTAAACTTGAATTAGAACGTAAAAGCAAATAAAAATATTACATATATGAACAAGTTATATACAACATGATAAAAGTTAAAAGATTGATTCAACATCATGATGAAAAAAGGGTAATCTGCAATTAAAAAATATAATGCAATTTTGATGAATTGTAAGAAGTTCATGTATATATAAAATGTTAAAGTCTGAGAGTTTCCAACTATTGCAAATACACCATGATAAAGATCCCTGAACAACACACTCAAACTACTGCATAAAGCAGTGGGACAAGCTCTAAGTTTAATTATTAATTGACATCAATTAGTAGTATATTTAGTCATTAAGGTTTTTAATTATCGTCATTTGGTAGTTTATTTAATTAATTTTGTTCATTGATTTCTATCAATTGGTATTATATTGATACATTGTTTATTAATTGCATAATCATTATATTTACTACTAGTTTAGTAGTAAATTTTCATTTATATGATATGAATAATTTATTAAATACCATAAATTGTATAATGCAGAAACAACCATATTATTAAACTTGAATTCGAACATAAAAGAAAATAAAAATATTACATATACGAACAATTTATATACAACATGATAAAAGTTAAAAGATTGATTCAACATCATGATGAAAAAAAGGTAATCTGCAATTGAAAAATATAATTTAATTTTGATGAATTGTAAGAAGTTCATGTATATATAAAATGTTGAAGTCTAAGAGTTTCCAACTCTTGCAAATACACCATGATAAAGATCCCTGAACAACACACTCAAACTACTGCATAAAGTAGTGGGACAAGCTCCCAGTTTAATTATTAATTGACATCAATTAGTAGTATATTTAGTCATTTAAAATTTTAATTACCGTCATTTGGTAGTTTATTTAATTATTTGTGTTCACTGATTTCTGTCAACTAGTAGTATATTAATACATTGTTTATTAATTGCATAATCATTATATTTACTACTAGTTTAGTAGTAAATTTTCATTGATATGATATGAATAATTTATTAAATACCATAAATTGTATAATGCAGAAACAAACATAGTATTAAACTTGAATTAAAACGTAAAAGCAAATAGAAATATTACATATACAAACAAGTTATATACAACATGATAAAAGTTAAAAGATTGATTCAACATCGTGATGAAAAAAAGGTAATCTGCAATTAAAAAATATAATGCAATTTTGATGAACTGTAAGATGTTCATGTATATATAAAATGTTAAAGTGTGAGAGTTTCCAACTCTTGAAAATACACCATGAGAAAGATCCTTGAACAACACACTCAAACTATTGCATAAAGCAGTGAGCCAAGCTATCTAACATCTAGTACATGATAAAGATCAACTATGTCATTTTTTGCAAATATTTTAATGGCCATCGTGTGAAGGCTCCTTCTTTCTCTTTCATACGGACAACTTCGTCTATTTTGTCTTCATAAGCAAGGGGTATGTTGCTTGTGACCTTTAAAACATTTACATAATTTTCATTTCTTGTTCCTTTCAATTTTGATCCATGTATAATAGATGGTGAGTGAATCCTCCCAATGCCCACAACAACACCATCAAATAGATCCAACACCCTAACTTTATCCCCTTCTTGGAGTTTATCAGTACATTTCTGCAAAAAAAAATTAAAAAATACACATTATATTGAGATATGAAAAATATTTCAACAAACATTATATTCTAATTATATTTATCATATTCCCCAGCACACATAACAATATCCAGTTAATCAAAGGTTTGCAAATGCAACAACTAAACAGGGTGGGAGATTCCAAAAACACCATAAGAAGCCTGATCAAAGGAACACCTCAGAACTATAGTGCCCAGAGTAACATTATCAAAAAAAATCATTTTGAAATATTAAGTATTTACAAAGTCTCATTTTTTCATGTCAGAAGGGAGAACAATACACCGAGTTAAGAGGTTGTGGCAGAATGTACTTATTATGGGTCTTAGATGAAAATGTTTTGTTGGCTAATTTAATGTTGTTAATTTCACTATGCTACATAACAAATGTTGTTAGATAGATATCATTTCTAGTTTTCACTAGGGGGTTGAATCTTAAGTGTTGTTGAGCATCATGGATGCTATTTTTTTTCAAGGAAAATCTTGTGGGGAAACCTTAGGGATGTTTCCCCACATTTATGGATGGCATCCTTAGTAAACCCATTAGTCTATACTAGTGTTCCTAACCTAGGGGAATTCAAATTGGGCACATATTGACATGGAGCTAGCCAAATGCCTAGTGATATTGGTGACAATTGATAGAGCTAACCCCTTAAGCTTATCGTGGGTGTTATTTATACTTATACCATAGCTCAAAGTTTTTGGACTTGTCTAAGCCATTATTGTTGCCTTCATGCTTTGAACTCAACCTTTATTTAATCACATTTTTTGTTTTAAGACGCGTGGTTGGTGCATCCATATTTCTAAGGGAATTGTTTGATCAATGTTTAATATTAAATAATAAATGATGATCTATATCTATTTGTCATGGCCTATCAATATCTATACTACTTAGAATTTCAACTTTTGGCTCCAAAATGCTTCTATTTTATAGGCACGATGCATTCTTCATTATTAGATGATGTTGAGATATTTATTCTCCATGTTGACCATTCAGAAAGAGATGTTATCTGCATTATTATAAGCATTGTTGAAAGTGCCATTTTTCAATGCAACATCTATAACACCCATTGTTCTTCATTGATAATTTGGTTGTGTGTTGTCCTAGCTACCAATATACAGTGAATATAACCAAATTATTCAATAAATTTGCATCCAAGTAATATATTTGAGTTCTTAAAAAAATGAGTTCAATTTTCCATTTGATTTGATGTTGCATTCATTAAAGTAACATTATATTCATCAATTTCCAAATTCACTATAATAGGTCATCACTCATTAAATAATGAAATGGAACTCTTAGAAGTACATGCAATATCCTTGGAAGACAATTTCATTATGCTTAGTCACTATTATCCTAATAGTGGTGGGTTTGGCCAATCCTTGGGTTGAGGCACTAACCTCTCTCTTGTTGTGATATTTTGGTCTAGGAGGGGTTTGGTGTAGGGTTAGGGTTAACAATGACCAAAACGTCATCCCACCCAAAACGTAAAACAAGTCTCTTGGCATGAAATATTTCAGGTGGGCACACAATCGACATTGGCCACTGCACCCCCTTTGATAACAAAATATATAACATCTACACAAGAGAAATATTGCAGGATCATGTGATTCGACAATATAACAGTGAATATGATAAAATGGCCAATATGGTCATTGGAAAACCTCTAGGTCTCATGAGGGTTGAAGAAGTGGAGTCGTTTTCACCCCCATCGTGACCATATGCTTGGGTCTTCGATAAAAATTTTATTACTTCCCGTGGTCTGTGGGTGGACATGTGGGAGATGTACTTGGGAGTTATGCATGTGCCATGTTGTAAGTACTTGGATAAGATAGGGAGGCGTTGGCAAAGGTCGAGTAATTAATCTAGAGTGTAGGAGGATATCTAGTCTACATGAGCTGAGGTGATGCAAGTTCCAACGCAGGGGGAAGCAATGGATATTAACATTCGAAGCATGTTAATATGGGAATAGACATCAACAACAACATGGATGAGAAAATAGGGTGCAGATGAATTTGGAAACTCCAGTCAATTTAGGTACTTTCCATTTTAATCAATCATTATAGTAGGATTTTATCTCAATTTTTTGTCATAATGGGAATTTGGGGAGGTAGTGTGGTTAAATTCAAAGTGGGGGAAGCTTTGGTTATTTATTGGAAATGTAGTTTTGTCATTTTGCCTATGGATCCTTTAAGTTCTTTCATGTTGGTAAGTTGTTCTCTTTTGGTGGTGGTCGAGCTAGGTCATCTTTGGGTTATCCATTTCCGCTTTAATGTGGTTTTCTGGTCAGTTTGTCATTTTGGGATTATCACATGCTTCATCCTGACATTGGTATTTACTCTTCATCGAATCTTTTTCAAGCATGGGTGGTATCTGTCACCGAGGAAAAATATTGACTCCAAGGACCCTGGGTGTTCCATAGGAAGAGAAATGGAGGTAAATGAATTTGAAAACATCAAATATTATTCATGAGGGTTTGTGCCCTCAGCTTGATTTTCACCTATGCGTTGGAAAAAATTTCTCATCACCAAACACTAATCGACCAACTACAAGCTGAAGTTTATGCCTTGACGAATCAGAATGAGGACCTACATTGGCATTTGGCTCAGAGAGACTAGACCAGAATTCATTCTTCTTCATCATGTAATGAAAATATTGTCTCAGAGGCATCAGTAGCTCCAATACCAAACCTAAATGAACCTGTGGTAAAGGATTGGGAAGAGCAGGGAATGTCAGGCACTCAACAAGAAAATGGTAGTTGATATAAATACATTATAATTTGTATATGTTTTTCCTTAGTATATGTATCAACAGTATTTATTACCGTCTTTATACTTATCAGTGTCATGGTAGTGATAAAATATGGACAAATATTAGGGGAAAGAAAGAATTATGTTGGGCAATAGACTTAGTTAATCCAGTTTTGAATTGTTGTGCAACTCTGAAACTAATATCATGTATCTTAGTTGTCTTTACCACACCTTTTTAATGCAAATAATTCCCCAATTTGTGTAAGAAAAAAAAAATTGTAAAACGTGCTTGTAACAGAAACATTATCTATGTTCACTTAAGCTTTTGCATTATATCCCTGTGCATAACAAAACTATGCGCTATAACCTTTATGCATATCAAACTTGGTATGAATAATATTAATCATAGATCAATTGTGCTCTTAAAAAATATAATTGCATATTCTTCAAAATGTACAAGCATGCAATATATAATTCTGTTATATGATTTTTCATATCTCTCAGTGTAGCCTATAAACCAGGTGTGCGCCTTCATATTCATAGTGAACATAATAAGATACAACCAGGAACCTTCAAAACTAACCTCGCATCATTTATACTAATATATATGCATTTAGCATATAAGGTTATCACATTCTAATTATATAAATATCCAAATGCAGAATAATTCCTTCACAAGCTACTGACAACCAACAATATCAATAACCTGGCCAAGAAAATAGTAGGGATTTGCTACCATAGAACTACCCATCACAACAAATCAATTATAATATTATCATCACCCAATATGTCATTTTGGTCCAAATGGAAAGAGGGAAAACAAGATTTCATTGGAAATTGGTTAGTAGTAGAATTGAAAGATGATACAAAAAAGGTTACAAACATAAACGTTATGGAAACTGTAAAACTTGAATTCTTCTTGCTTAGTGGTTACCTTAACAAGATTGTAATCACTCTAAAAAATACAGGCTACCACTCATTTTGTTTCTGTAGAATTATATTAGATCATTCAAAATGATTAATTGTTTAGGTTGTATTCAATATTCTTCTATACCTATCTGTAAAAGGGGAGTCTAATTCCACACTTCGCACTTCACATTATAACTAAGTAAACTATGCAAAGGCTGCATATATTTTACATGTCGAGGATTGAAGGAGTGGAAATGAAGATTACCTCTACACACCTCAAAGAAAAAGGTTAAAACTCATATAGATCTTTGGAATGAAAATAAATTTACCAAGATGAAGAACCCAAGATAATGAAGGTAGAGGCCCACTTGGTAAACTATGTGGCTACGAAAGATGTATACATGTACAGTTCGATGAATCAACAAACACCATGTGAGGAACCAATTAGCAAATTTAGATTGGCTAACCCATTTGAAATGATGGGAAGTTGATGGACTAGAACTTAATCTTGGGTCATGAACATGTTCTCATCTCCGAAGGATGCTGCTATGGAAGACATGGCCCCATATCCATACACTCCATCGACGAAAATGAGCAGAAAACAGATCAATATTGGTCCACAGATAGTGCTACATAATTTCCCACCTAACTAAAATTGCCCTGATAGGCCGAGAAATTGCTCAGATTGAGGCATTTGGGAGAAACCAAGCGCATATTGGGAACTTGGATACTAAAAAACTACACCCACGTTATGCTCTAGCAACACAGACAGAACAAGGAACAAGCAAGATGGTGAAATCGCTAGTGGGTGAAGTAGGATAAAGAAAAAATATACAAGGGATCCCAAGATTTGGGTTTGTATATGCAAAGCCATGTGGAATTGCAAGGAATTGACCACAACGGAATCCACTTCAATATTCCTACCCTATCCACCGTAAAAGGGTGAATATTCTCAACCTGAGGACTTGATGTGTAGTTATTGTATAGATAACATTTTGTAGAGAAATATGTGAGTGGAATTGCTTTGCAACGCGCGACCCCACTACTATCGATCTAACCACAACCAAAGGGATATGAGAGAAGTTATATTGTAGTTGATACCTACAACAAGGCTATAATTTTTATTCAAACTAGTAGCATCACTCACTCTATGATACTATAATATGGTTCCCACTCGCCATCTCAACGAACTCTTGATTTTGTTGTTGCTTGAAAAAGATTTGGAACGATACGCAAATCCTGGGGTTTCTATCCAAAGAGGTCATTTAATTATTTATGTTGGTAAGAGATCGTGATTTGCTTCATCAAACAATCCACACTCGACTCGTTTAAATCAAGCTCTCCATATCAATATTGTAGTTTGTAACTGTTAATGGATGTGTCATAGCTACCTTGCTTAGTGTATGAACAATTGCAAACTGGAGAACTAGTTTGATGAGCTTAAAAATAGCTGTAAGACAGTGATAGTTGGAGTCAATTCTTGACTGGTGATCACCCTTTCTATGACTACTTAGAGGATTGTTTGAGTCACAAAGCAAAAACATTCATATTCGAAGTTGCAAGAGCTATAACAAGACGTAACCATTGTAGGGTTACTCGAAGAAGGATCATGAAACGTCACAAGACGTAACCATTGTAGGGAGTCCAAGAGACCTCTTAGAATATGAATCCAAGGGAACATCAATGTACTTATACATGTATCATATGAATAATAAATTCACTTCACGTTTATCTCCTAATTCGTGTGTCCAACAGTTCTAAATTTAGTAAAAGTGTGAGTTAGGGAGATTTCATATTTAGCCTAGGAAATCAATTATAGGTAGCTTGGAATTCCCATCTAACCTAGGCACACCACATGGATGATTGATAGTCATTGTGAACCTAAGTCTTTCTTAGTGACATATAGAGTTTTCAACTATTACATTCTAACTTCTTCTTTTAAGAGATGTAGACAAGAGATGTGATTGAGTGTTGTATATTTGTGTTTTCTCTTCATACTTTTAGAGTCTCATGTCTGTAGATTTAACATCCTTCATTTTTTGTTTTGATATATTAAACAATTTCAATTTTCTATATTCAAATTTCAAAAGTTAGGAGAGAAGATCTACTTACCATGTATTGACATTTTCAACATGGTATTAACGTTGTACATGTGTAATCTTCCAAGATCCGTGTATATAGAGGATTGTTGTGTATGAAGTAGCTATTAGACAATTCCAATGGATGTGATTCTCTAGCTTCAGTGATTCATATTGATCCATTCTTGAAATAAAAACTTGGACCCGTGAGATGTTTGCGTGACTCCAATGATTGAAATCTTACTCATGTCTGAGAGAGGTGATTTGTACGTTTGAAAATCATGTCTTATTTTTTCTGATATGTTTATTTGAAGTGTGTTAAGAAGTTGCAAAAATGACTAGTTTATGTCTTAGAGAGTATGGTCGGTTAGAGGGAACTTCCAACTTTACACCTTGGAAGTGCACATTGCAGATGTTGTTGGAGGAGGTTTAAATTTGGAGTTTTGTTGAGGGGAAGGGTATAGTTCCTATTGATTATGTGTAGTCGATTGAACACAACAAGGAGAAAACCAAAGCAAAGAGAAACATTATTTATTCAATAAAGGACCACTTGATCCCTCATATAGTGGAGAAGAAGTTGGCCATGGATATGTATGATACCTTCATCACCTTGTATTAAAGAAAAAAAAATATTGCAAGTTTATTATGTATTTATGTTCAAAATTGTAAAATAAACTAAGTTGGAATTAACTGCATGCATGCCAAGGGAATGAGTTGAGCATGCTTAAAATTGGACAGTTTATGCATATTTCCTTTAAGGGAAATCCTTTTGTTTACAGTTTCAAAAACTAACCTATGTTGGAATACTGAGAGGGGGGGGGGGG
>ML845813.1:0-15382 GCA_009831015.1 Picea engelmannii | reverse complement strand
TGATACCAATTGTTGGACAACTAAGAGGGGGGGTGAATCAGTTGTTACCGTGCTTAAACAATTATGCTTATTTTAAACTCTTTACAAAGCACTTAATGACAATCACAATAAAGCAAGGAAATAAGCAATAGCACATTTAGCATCAGTCACACATATGAGATACACAAGGACATATATTTCCAGAGGAAACCCATAAAGGGTAAAAAACTCTTCTTCTTTATATGATAAGTAATCTTTACATTCTTTACATTATCATACATATGAGCACCAACTCATAATGAGGTTGCAACCTCTGTTTTGCAAGCTGCTACTTGCTGAGAGCACCAACTCTCTAGTTTCTCTAGCACCAACTAGAAGGAAGCACCAACTCCCCAAGTGTTCCAGCACCAACTGGATGGAAGCACCAACTTCCAATCATACAGGCACCAACCTGTAAAACATAGAACAACAGTTCTCCCTTGCACCACCCTGCCACCCTGGTTTCTCTGGCTGCAACCAGATGGAAGCTACAACTCCCTATGTTCAAGAACCCACATGAACCTCTAAGGACAACAGTCCTCCCTAGCACCTCCCTTCCACCCTAACATATAAATTTTGCTAATGAAACTTATCACAGTGATACGGTTTTTTATCATTGGCTTACCAGACTTATCACTGTTCTTCTACACTGAGCTGCTATGTCTGCATCAGTGTCTTCTGCACACTTCTCTACGCTTTAAGTTCTTCTCCTGTTATGCAATGTGTGTCATCTCCATCTCATCCTCCATTCCTCTGCTCTCTATTTCATCTGCTGCACTCTCCTCCTTCTACACTCCTGAATGCCTCACAACAACAACATGCATCTCTTCTTTGGTTTGCATACTTATAGTCTCTGTGCACCTTCTACATCCTCTCTCGCCATGCTTCTGCATGCTTTCTCCATGTCAAGTGCTTTGCCTAATCATCATCACAGCTCTTCATCTTCTCTGGCAGTTATATCTATCTGTCAATTGCCTCTATGAATAGTCTTCATTCCACTGGCAGATCCCTTGAGACTCTTCAACTTCTCTAGCAAAAACCATCAGTGATTTCTAGCAGTTACACTGTGAAGTGAAACAATAGCCCTCTGATCATATTTAAAATCACCTGCGTCGTTGGATTGGATCCATTGAATCTTGCATTTATTTCTCTATTTCGCACTTTGGCATTTCGGGATCCCCGTGGTGAAGATTTTGTTACTCTCCAAGTCGTGATCCCTGAAACTCCGAAAAAGGAGTTTGTCGCTTCAAGATTTTATCTATAGCTCTTCGACCATGTGACTATGAGAGGTGATCGAGCACTTATCCATATAGTGCTTTCGTGATTTCGCTTTTCGGCACTTCGGCGTTCCTGTGGCGATGTGTTCTTGATGATCTATGTCCCGGTATCCGAAGCTCCGAAATGGAGCTTGGTTGCACTAGCTCCGATCATTTCGGCAATTCGTATTTCATCCTTTTGCGATTCTTGCGATGAAGATTCTCGTCACTTGACTCCTCCAACTCCCAGTATCCGAAGCTCCGAAATGGAGTCGGAACAATGGTCCACACCCTCGATGATTCGACGGTTATTCTCTACCCCGGGACTTCATCCTTCGGGACTTTGGGGGAGTGATAGTGATAAAACTCCCGAAGCAAAAACTCCCAGAGTGAGGTCAATCTTGCATCACTCGATGACATGTCGTGACCCGAGTGGTTGCGACGTGTCACTCAGAGTTGTGAAATCCAGTGGCTTGAAATGCCAAAACAACTTGACATTTGTTGTTGTCTGATTATGCCACGTGTCATGATCTTCCACCTGTCCTTTCTGACGTGGTCTGCCACATTCACCTTCTGGATCTGTCGGCCTAGATCACTTTGTGATTTCGCATATCGCGATTTCGTCATTCTTGATGTGAAAGTTCTCGACACCTTCAAATCCCGATCTGTGAAACTCCGAAATGGAGTTAGGTCAGCTTTTCGCACTTCGCGATTTCAGGACTCCTGTAGTGAGAGTCCTTGACATCTCCATCTCTCAGTATCTGAAATCACAGTATCCAATACTCCGAAATGGAGTATGATTAACATCACATCGACGTTTCGCATTTCGCGACTTCAGGACTCTTGTAGTGAGAGTCCTTGACATCTCCATCTCCCGGTATCCAAAATCCCGGTATCCAATACTTTGAAATGGAGTCTGATTAACATCACATCGGTGTTTCTCATTTCGCGACTTCGGGACTCCTGTAGTGAGAGTCCTTGACATATCCATCTCTCGGTATCAAAAATCCCAGTAGCTGAAACTCCGAAATGGAGTTTAACCAACACTTTGATCTTGCCATTCGATCATTGTTACGCTGTTGGTCTTCCTTGCCTGCTTGTTTGCCATCAAATGAACAAGCACACCTTCACACTGCGTTTGACTCTGCGTTAATTCCTCCTAAGCTTACTTTGTTCATGTTTTTCCATCGATGCATACTCTGATCTTGCCATCAATGAGAAGCATACCTGCCTGTAAACATGCCAACAATTTCTACATGTCCAACTGCTTGCATCACATCTGGTCTCGATGATGTCACATAGAGTAAGCTTCCAATCATTTATTTGTAGAGTCTCTGATCTGCATCCTTCAATTCATCTTCTTTGCTCAACTTGCAACTGATTTGCATAGGAGTACTTATGGGATTATAATCTTCCATTCCAAACCTTTTTAGCATTTTTTTTTATATACTTGGTCTATGAAATAAATATACTTGTATCATGTTGATATATATGATGTCCCAAAAAGAAAGTCAACTCACCAAGCAAAGACATTTCAAACTCATTATGCATGTCTTTAGCAAACTTCTGACCCATCCTGTCATCATCACTTCCAAAGATAATGTCATCAACATAAACTTCAATTATTAATATGCTATCCTAATTTACCTTTATGTAGAGATTATTGTTTGCATTGCCTTTCCTGAACCCTTGTTGTTGTAAATACCTGTCCAACCTTGAGTAGCATGCTCTAGGGGCTTGCTTGAGACCATACGGTGATTTCTTCCACCTGTAAACATAATCTTCCCTTTCTTACAGCTGAAATCCTTATGGTTGCTCGATGTAAACTTCTTCGTATAACTCTCCATTTAGGAAGAATGATTTCACATCCATCTGATATACCTTGATCTTCTTTGAACACGCATAAGACAAGATTAATCTAATTGCTTCCATTTTGGAAACCAGGGAAAAAATTTCTTCGAAGTCCATTCCCTAAACCTAGGCATATCCTTTGCATACTAGCCTTGCTTTATTTCTGGTTACATGTCCACTCTCATTCATCTTATTCTGAAATACCCATTTCATGCCAATCACGTTCTTGTCTTTCAGTCTAGGAACCAGTGATCCAATTCTTCATCCATAGCCTTGATCCAATGTTCATTCTTGTTGGATTCTTCAAAACTGCTTGGTTCAATTGTAGAGAACAATTTTAGGTGTTTTTGTTCTAGTGACATTATTCTTCTTCAGGTTTCAACTCCTACATCTATATTCCCAATAAACTGTTCTAGTGGCTGATGTTTTGTACTCGTCGGCAAGGTTTCTTAGGAGGTAATTGCTTCTCATATTCCCCTTGTTCTTCTTATGGTTACTCTTCTTCTTATGCTTCTTCTTTTTTCAGATATTCCTAGTCATCATGCTCTTCTATGTCTTTGCTTCATTCTTTGTCCTTCTGTACATTTGTCTCGTTAACCATTACATTGATACTTTCCATGATTTTGTTGAGTCTTGGACTAAAGAATTTATATTCTTTTCTTTTGCTTGAATACCCAACTAGTATGTCTTTGTCAACTCAAGAGTCAAATTTTCCAATCCTTCCATCTTCTCTTTTGATATAACATTTTCTTCCAAATACTTTAAATGCCTCACATTTTCCGGTCTTCCTTTCCATAACTCGTAGGGAGTTTTATCACCGTTACTTCTTAGCATTCCTATGTTCAGGATATGAACTATTGTATGTAATTCCTGTGCCCAAAATATGTCATTCAACTTGAAATATTTCAACATGGTTCTGGCCATTTCCTGTATTGTTTTGTTCTTTCTTTCGATAACTCCATTCTACTGAGGTGTCATGGTTGTTGAGAACTATCTTTGTATTCCATGTTCACCACAGAAATCCATAAATTCCTTTGATGTAAACTCTCTATCATTATCTGATCTCAAACACTTGATTTTCAAATCCATCTCGGTTTCAACCATTTGTTTGTATATCCTGAAGTGTTTGAATGCCTATGATTTCTTCCTGAGAAAGAAAACTGCAGTAATTCTTGTAAATTCATCCACTAGTAGCATAAAATAATGTTCGCCATTTAATCCCTTTGTTCTTGTAGGTCCACATAGATCATTGTGTACAATCTCCAATGTTTTTTTTGTGGAGTACTCTTTTTATTTGAACTTGGTCCTGGTTTATTTTCCTTGTAGACAATGCTTACATAGAATATTTTTTGGCTTTGAGATCTCAAACATTTCTTTCACTGCTTCCTTTCTACTGATTTTGACAAGGTTATCAAAGTTCATCTGACCCATCCTTTTGTGCCAGATCTAACTTTCATTTTCTTTTCCTAAGAAACATTTTCCCCTTCCATTCTCATTCAGGACATATATGTTGTTTTAGGTTCTTATAGTTGTAGCTACCAGTTTGCATAATCCTTCTTTTCTGATCTCTCATTTTTCTATGTCAAACAGAAGTTTGTGTCTTTGATCACAAATTTGACTGACACTTAGAATATTATGCTTCATATCTTATGAGTAAAACAAAAAAAATTGTCCTTGATCATACCTGATGGATTAGATCTTTTGAACTTCAGTTTCCTCAACAAATCTGCATCCTGTGCTTTCTAAACTCGTGGATGTCCTCGCTTTGACCCACTATGGATCTCGGATTTATGTGCCCTACTATCTCTGCAACTTGTGGATTTATGTGCCTCTTTGTGCGTCTGTGTTTTCCTTCACCAAGCCCTAGATGTTTTTTCTCTTCCTTCACTGCAACTCGCAGATAGCCTCAGGAAAAAAACTAGAACGATAAGTTCAACTTCATCCCTTCACCTCCTGCAACTTTTCTCTTCACTGAACTTAGTTGCCTCAGACTTATTGCTTCAGATATGTCAATAGTACCTGGACATAACACTTTACTACATAGATATTCAATGTGCTCAATAAGTGTTAATAATAATCTCTTGAAGTCTTATTTATACTTTCCAAGTGTCTTCTTTTAGGGGGTAGCTTGTAACTATTTTACCTCTTTTCCTTATTTTATGGCTAACCCACACTCTCTTGTTGCAACCACTTTACCCTTAATTAAAATCTTGTTTCAACTACTTTACCTTTAATAAATTACCTGTAATTTCTTTTTGACCCTCTAGGGGCTTCTAGATCATTCTTCGGGGTCCTCCAACTTTACAAGGCCATAACTCCTCAACCGTGAGGAACCACATGGAATACCAAATATTATCGAAAATGACATAATGAGGAATATCCATCCATGAGTGAGTTACCTTCATTTACATTATACTTCATGTCCTTTTTCCTCGATCAACTGTGGGTTCCATAACCATACCTTCGAGGCTTGCTGACTTCTTTAACGGTTGACATCAATGACAACCAATCTTTCAACAACCTAAAGTAGAAAAGTATGGTAGGTCTGAAAAACATGTAAACTTGTAAACTCTTTGATAAACATGATGTATATGTAAACTTGTAAATTCTTGGGTATTGAAGTGTAGAGGATTCAAAATTTCTAACTTAGGGTTTGCATAGGTTTTTTTTCAAAGTTCCCTAGTTATAAATTTCAATATACCAAAGATAGCGCTGAGGTTAAAGTTATTATCAATATACCAAAGATAGTAAAACAACCATTACTTACTTGAATAGTGCTTGAATAGTACTTACTTTCATGTGGTTTCATATCACTCAGCTCGAGTTCAGCACCACTACCATTATGAATACCATGCACATGCTCATCAAGTTTAGCATTATCACTATCAACATTGACATGAAGTTGTGCAGCTTTGCAGAGAGCTCTATTGACGGGTCCTTTTGCTTTTCATTCTGCTTTCATATAATTGCTCTGCATGTGGTTTAATCATCATGCAAAAATTAATATAAGTCAAGTAAAGAATGCAAAGGCTATAATTTTTTTTGCGAAAGAACATTTTAAGCATGAAAAATGAAAAAACATTGGGACAGATTAACTTACAAATTAAAGAATGCAAATGCTATAATTTTTTGTCCAAAAGAACATTTTAAGCATGAAGAATGACAAAACATTAGGACAAATAACTTACAACAATTATTATATTACCTCAAGTTCAACACCACTATGATTTTGTTGCACATGCTTGTCCAGTTCATCACGATCACTATCAATATCGACAACTTTGTTGACATCAAGGCATTTTCGCTTTCATGTTGCTTTGATAAAATTGCTTTGCATGTGGTTTAACCATAATACAAAAAAAAAATACAAAGCATTCAATAATCAAGTACATAATGCAAGTATTGTAATGACCCCTCTGTTACGACAACAATTAGTGATGCATAAACGTGGTAAAAAAAAATTTTGAACAAACATTAGTACAAGTCAAAATGCGTCATAACATATATTAATAACTACACAATCAATTTCATCACAATCAACTGAAGGCAACATTACTATTATTCAATCAACTTTATCTTGTAAAGATAACATAAGGAAGCTACCCGCCCAACCTATCGTGCATGGTTAGGACCTCCAAGACACATAAGCAACACTCAAGTCCAAGATTCAACCAATTGATTTTGACCACTTAAGGTCTCAGGACTGGCGATTGTTCTGAGGAACAAGGAGGTATCTAAATCCCATTAATTCAATCATAAACTGTAATTCAAGACTAGATTTATCAACCATACTTAACCATCAATTCCCCAGGGTGCATTAGTATAATCCACTAAACTTAATCAATCTTTCATGAAATATCTAAGAGCAATTAAGTAAGAGAATTAACATAAAGATAATAAGAATCATAAGTGCAAGTACAATCATAAAGAGTCAATGCTAATTTATATATCCAATGGGATCCATAAGAAGAGCAAATTCTCTTAAGTAATACATAAAGGATTTATCACTACTTTAAGTATCCTTTTAAAAACTATAAGAAAATCATAAAAGCAATGATAAGAATTCATGCCACTTTGCAAACCCATTTAAAAGAACTAAGAAGATCCAAAAACATATTAAGCAAAATAACGAGACTTTGTATACCCACTTAATTATCCCAAATAAAGACTTTTAAGAAGATCAATCATAATAAATAAATGATAGAAGTCAAGTTGCCCTACATAAAGAACTCATTACTAACTTACAATCCATTAAAATTAAGAAAACCCAAGTCTCATTTAAACAATAAGTAAAGCACTCAATGTTAACTTACAAATCCATTTAAGAATTTAGGAAGACCCAATATTAATTAACAATAAAATTATTCAAATGTTAAATTGCATATCCATAGTAAAGAAATAAAGAAGGAGTTCTAGAATCTATCCCACCCCTTGATCTGGTGTGCAGAACAATCTGACATCTGTTCCAGGCCTTAATCTGACACTCGTTCCAGACCTTAATCCGACACTCAATCTGGTCCTGTATCCCACACTAATTTATGATAATTTAAATTAAATTGAAAGTGCAGCAAAAACAATTTTATTAATTGTATAGCCTTAGAGGAAGGGACAATAAATTTGATGCAGGGTTTGTCAAGAAGTGGCAGCGACAGGTAAAAGATTTGTGAATGTGTGTAGACCAAGCCAATCAATACAACCATGAACTCACCCCTCTCACAGTTAGCTCTATGAATGTTACTATTGTTTTAGAAACGAGGAAAAATCATTACAAATATCAGTGAACTGGAAATGGGTAAACCAGACACGAACAGGTTAATTAACATTGTTATTTTCAAAGAGAGACGTTGCCATATGAAACCTAATCCAACCTTGGATCCGGAACATGTTCCGACACCTGATCGGGCACTTGTTCTGGACCTTGAAACAGAACTAAGTTTCTGATAAATTCGAAATAAAAATCGACAGGAAGCAAATAAGATTTCGGTAATTATTAAGCTTTAAGGGAAGCAACAATAATTTAACACCAAACACTCAGGAATTCAAATTATTGTTGTATCCCCCAATTTCATCCTAAGATTTATAATACTATCAAATGTAAAATTTAGACTATAAAAATAAACAGAACAACAATCGCTTAATTAAGTTCTGGGATTGTTTTCTAAAAGACAACAAAGGAAATCCGTAACTACAGAGTTGAAATCTTTGACAACAATAACTAAAGAACAATTTTAGAAGCTTCTACAGGATTGGGCAGCATAAAGCCCCAATTTTGTTTCCAGAAAATTATCCAACAAAAATCTTAAAATTTAATCATTCAAGTGGAAATCGTTCGTAAGGCCTTATAGGACAGTAACTACAAATTTACAATACACCAACAGCGATCCAAGAGACTTCTATTGGGTATGTATTTTAAGCTATGAATCAAACCTCCTTTCAAAATTGGTTAATGAAAAGGGATAAGATCGAAATTCAAACAGAAGGAAAAGAAAATGCAGGTTCCAAACAGAGCATTGACATCTCTAAGATGGTTGCATAAATTCCCAAATCGTTTACAAAGGAAAATATATACTGAGAGCTTACGATTTCAACAACCATAACCACAATCCCTTTTTCCAATAGAAATTAAATTACTCACGCAGAAAGCAACTAAGGAATTTAAAGATAGTAAGAAACACATTAATGGAAGTTTTATACAAGAAATCATTACTTAGAAATTGCCAAACCCAAACCTATATAAAAAGACGTTCTCTCGAATACATGATCCATTCCATAGCCTAAATTCGCAACTATATAGACCGATAATTTAAATTAAAAAACGGATATGCTAAACAATGGCAGTGATCAATAAATTCATACTATGTTTTGCATATATCAACTAGCAGCCATTGTTCATTTGAGAAATTAAAAAGACAACAATTATCAAAATTTTCTTCTATATCTCAAACCAATAAGGAACTTGCCAATTCAAACTTAGAATTACAACATAATTTAGGTTGGATTTCTAAAGCTCTTATTATACAATAAAATCTTAATGCAATTACAAATATCAAATGAAAATATCGTAACTGACGACGAAGAGTCAAAGATGTTCTTCAGCAAATGGTGCTCCTTCCTTTCTCTCGCTTGCTAATCATTGAGACTTCATTGGTACCTCCCAGCCAATGCTAGGGGTACTCTTCTTCCCCCTTATCCCCCCGAGCCACAAAGGGGCCAAGCACAAAAACCATAAATACTATAGCTCCAAGTTTTCCTCACAAGGGAGAGCTACCACTCGATCCTCAAACTTGGTTTCCCAACTCTCACAAGTAAAACACAGTTCAAAAAGATTTTGGCAGCATAACTTTACCAATAAAAAGTGTGATCCATTTCTCATATATATTATAGACCATTTGTTTTATAGGAATTTCCTCACTGACACATGTCCACATGCACAATTAATTAACTTTTTAATTAAATAAATTAGGATTATTCACCCTCACACTTGGCACACTCTCCCCAAGTTGCACAAGTAATTACCAATTTTATTTAAAAATAGAAGTCAATTTCCCTCACATTCCCCAATGTGTTCCTATTTTCGCTCTTCGTTGTCCCTTTATTCCCCATGTTCTTATTTAATGAATGTCTCCTAACTAAATCTTAGTTAGAGTTTGAATATGAGTATTCTTCTAGTTAGACTAGTGGTAGCTAGACTCTAGATACCATTCTATGTGTACACCTATTCTCTCATACTTTATTTCTTTCTTATTTTAAAATTCCCTTTTAATATTTTCTTGCACACATGTGCATTATATCAAATATTTAGATTTATCTCACTTTTTCTTTAGATTGATTTATCTCTAATCTTTTATTTTCTTTAACATTTTATTTTAGTCCCCTAACTAAACTTAGACTTAGTCTTTGTCTTAGAATAGGCTTAGACTTTTATGGGGATTTATAATTAATAAAAACACTCTTTAATTAATTATTTTAAATTTGACAATGTCAAATCAACTCAATGTTTTCTAGGCCACCTAGATTTATTGACTCAAGTTTTTTTTTATTATTTACACGACGTGCCCTTCGAGACGCACTCCCATGCTCCAAGGGTGCCACTTTCCTTTTGATTGATTTTGGTATTTTGTCCAACCCTTGGAGTCAATACTCCACTCAGTCAACCTTGTGAGAGACTAAGGGATTCTAAGGAATAATGACTATGCCTTGTTGCGTGCCCCTTAGAAATCTTCGTGAGCGATTGTCTTAGTCTTCCCTCATGACATCGTGGACCTCTCGAACTAGGTAATCGTTAACCTACAATTCGAGCCACAGTGGGATTTCTAGTAGGCTATAACAGGGACACTTCCACACCTCTCCCTCAATATCTAGTTTATGTGCAGGGCCCCTTTACTCCTTATGTGAATATGATTAGCAAGCATCGCTAGCCTGCATCCATTGACAAAAAACTTTCATTGATCCATATACATAATCATACCAAATAAATCATATGTCACATATGCATAAAATGAATACTCAAACCCAACACAATCCACTCCCTGACTCAATCAGGAGTCCAAGGTAGTCCGTCGATGCCATCATCATCCACAATCTATCAAGTGTCCTGCACACTCAGGGAAAACTCGTCAATAGCATCTGTCAATACATATATATCAAGTAACAATAAATCACAACCCATCAACATCATCATGTAAAATCCATAGTTGAAACAAACAACATTGTACTACAACCAGATCACTTGCACGCAAGTGTCCTCAAAGAATAAGTCGATAACATGTGCTCACTAAAGAGGGATGTTACAAGTATGATTCCAAATGCAAGTTTGATCATCCAAAAGACAAAGGAGGATCTCTAAAAATATTAAAAGGAATTCGTATACAGAATTTCCAACAAGAATAAATGATATCAATAGAGCCTCTTACCTCATCTGAATTTGTGGAATTATCCTCATTCCATGCAGAAAATATAGGCTTAAAAGAGGTAGCCAAATGCAAAATTGTCTCTTTGAGACCATATATGCAAGTCATTACATGTTGGTATCATTCATTTGAGTTGACATGATTTGGAGAAGCTCTTACTGGGATTCTAACATATGGCTGCGAAATCTTTGTTGACGAATTAGATTTCTGCTTCTTCCTACTGTTAGATTTACTGGGATCTGTTGTTGCCTTATAATAATTGGAAATATCTTATGCACCTGCTTCTCTATTATTGTTTTCCACCTAAAATACAATGTCAATTTCAACATATAGTCAGTTCAACAAAAAATCGAAATAAATAACACAACATAAATTGAACCAAAAAGCCATACACTTACTGCAAAATTGGCCATTTTGGCCTGTAGCCCACCTCGGCCAAATGTATATGCAGCCCTCGCAGTATATCTTGCATTCTTGCCTATATTCCTCTTTGTCAAATATTCTTCAGAACGCATACTTTCTTTCAATGCCTCCCATTGTTTGGGAGATAGAGTGGAGTCTAACTTCTCTTTTCCCTCCATGATTGTTTTTTTGCAATTGTATCTAAAATTGTTCATCAAAAGTCTTATCTTTTGCTTGTAATATTTTCTATATATTTTTCCACCAGTAGTCTCAAAAGCATTTTCCATTTTTTGTATAACATTTTCCACATTTCGTGGATCTTTCTCTGCAAAACTTGATTTGAAAATATCCAAATGGGCCCTACATCTTACACCCAACTCAGAGGTCCACCTTGCAACATTTTTCCCAATGGACTCACCATCTCTCGATACCTCAAACAAGAATGGCTTCTTTCCTTCTAATTTTATTTCTTTTGCATTCCTCTATGTAGATATGTACAAATATTGACTCAATATTTATCTTTTGACAGAAGCAGACACATATTCTAAACCACTACCAATATTTTTGGTTGATCCAGTACAAGTCCCATCAAAAGTTGTAGATGTAATATGTGTACTTTGAGGCACACCAGATGCAAGTTGTCTCTCTTCATGACTTTCAGTAACCATAATTTCATTCTCCTTGGCCACATCATGTGTGGTAGTAGGTAGATCAATACCAATCTCCACAGATTTCACTTCAAACACATCCTTTAATTTTGAATAAAGCATCTGCAAACTTTGATGTGTTACTTCGCTATGATCATGTTTTTCAACAATCTCTCTTAGACGTTTTTCTAAGGGATCATCAGGTTTAATATCACCATGTGTTATATCAGGATGCACATCACCATGTCCTATATTAGGCTATACATCATCACAACTATTATTTTCACCAACTGCATTTGTTGACTCACAAATGCATTGGCTTCTACGAGTTGGCAGCATTGTATCTTTACTTTCCTTTTGTTTTTTCTCTGCATTTTCTTTGCACTCCTTTTCTTTCCTATAATATGTCTGTGTGTGTGTGTGTGTGTGTGTGTGTGAAACCAAGAGATGATAAATATTCAATATTTTTGGTCACATTCTCTCTACGAAAGCACTCATATTTTTTCAATGTTTCATCATTATGATCCCTATCATCTAGTAATTTGTGCCTTAAAGTCTTTTTCCTCATTTAATAAAATCCAAATAAACAATAATGTATAAATGAACAACTTGAATCAGTAGAACAACAGTGGAATATGAGTTTGAATCTCAGATTTTATTAGTGCATGTGCTCAAAATATAAGTGGGCATGTGAAAGAACAAATGCAACTTAAAATCAGCCCTTGAGGTGTTGCTTATATATCTTGAAGTTAGCAGTACATACGTGTAATACAAACACATATTTTGTACTCAAATTAGAAGTGGTTAAACGATGAAAATACTCAGAATTTAATTCCATAATTGTTCCAAAATCCAAACATGTAGTAAGATGATCAAATGGATTTATGATTAGCCCTTAACAGTAAGTGAAATGCACTTCATATCAACATTGAACAACTCAGGTTTTGTATACAATGTACTAGTAGAATAATGATGATTAGATTCAGAAATTTATGATTAAAACAATAGTGAATAAGCACACCTATACTCAAGATCTTTATTAGAGTGAATCAACCATAAATCAGCAGTAAATAAGTGAAATGCAAACTTAGATTTTGTACTCAAATCAACAGTGGTTAAATGATGACAATACTCAGAATTTAATTGATTAATTGCTACAAAATCCAAACATATGGTAGGATTATCAAATGGATTTATGATTAGCCCTTAACAGTAAGTGAAATGCACTTCAAATCAACAGTGAACATCTCAGGTTTTGTATACAATGTACCAGTAGAATAATGATGATTGGATTCAAAAATTTATTAGTAAAACAATAGTGAATAAGCACACCTATACTCAGATATGTATTGCATTCAATAATAAATTAAACCATACATATAACCAAATTTTAGGTGACAAGCTAACAAGTTAAGGTGACAAAACATCATCATAATCATCTGCATTGCCACCAAGACCAAAATATTGATCACTTGTGTCTGCATCTACTTGATTTTCTTCCTCATCCTCATCTACGACATGCAATACATTTTCTCTCCCAATCTCTTCCTTGGTAATCAAAGTCTCTTCTTCAAACACTCCATCATCATCTTCAACCACTTCTTCAAATGTTTCTTTTAAATTAACATATTGCCCATGAGGCATTATATCGACAACTTCCATGAATTTTCGTTTCGAATGAGACTCTGTTTGAATGACATACGGCCATCCTAGGCTTCTTACATCATCAATTAGAAATGATTGGTTAATTTAAAGAGGCGAAACATACAAGTCATTCATCTCTAATAAAAATCGTCTTGTATTTGAGTGCACAAATCCATACTCATCAAGTTGTATTGCGGATGGCCAGTTGAACTTACATTTTAATAATATAGGACTATTTTCACCAAAATCCACTTGAATAATTTCTTGGATGAATCCAACATAAAATTTCTTCTCAGTTTTTTCAAGAAATTTAGCACTAACAACACAATCACAATTTGTCTTTCCTTTGTCTTTTTCTTCCACTCTTAAATGACTAACATAAGCCCACATTCCACTAAACCACGTAGCCCATAAATGTGGAGATTGTGAAAGCTCACTTTCCTCCATTGTTATATCTTGACCTTCTTTTGCATCACTGACTGCATTAGCAATCCATTCTTCAAATTGGGAAAAGAATCACCTCCAATAAAATCATGACATCTCATGCGCTTTTGAGGTCGATGTTGCATCCATGTTTGATTTTCTTCTTCATCTTTTCTACATAGAATATTAACATACAAATAGTAATATTAATAATATAAATGTGTAAATGCAATTGAGTAAATAAATTATTGTGCAACAATTTTTTTACCTACTCCACTTATTGAACGAAGATGTGTTTTGAAGAACTTAGGCATGTATCACACTTATTTATTGATGTGATAGCTTGAAGTGACATATATTTCCTTATAATACTTCACCTGCAACTCTCTCATATTTGTCATCATCCCATACATACTGATTGAAATTTTTAAAATCCTTCATATATTATGTGCAAAATCCCATGGCCTCTTGCATTGAATATCTCTCAAACATGCTTCCTTTTGGTTTTTCCCTAGTACGAACAAATGTTTTCAAAATATTAATATATCATTCTGTAGGATACATTCATCTCGATCTTACTCGGCCACAATACTCTAGTTCATATTCTATATGTATCAAAAGATGCATATAAATTTTAAATGTTGGTGGTGGAAATTCTCGTTATATAAAGCATCCTCCATCGACTTAGCCTAATCATCGTTTAGACCCTCTTTCAACATTTTATCAACTTCAAACCCTTCGTCTAACATTGATGCCTCTTCATCTATGTTTGGTGCCACTTCATCTATGTTTGTTGTCTCTTCATCTCTCACACTCTACAATTCTATCGTATCTTCATAATAATTGTAATCCCAAGGAATTATACCATTGTTCCCATATCTTATCATTGTTCCCATATCTTATCATATGTCAAAAAATTACATTTATTTTTTTCACCTTTTCACTAAGACAATCATTGCATGGACATGGATATGTGTCCATGAGCTTCTCATTGGCTACTCTGTCATCGTATGCATGGTATTCATCCCTAGTCAACCTTCGTGTAATGGCGGAATTAATTTAAACAACCATTGAATTACAACACAACGGTAAAATTTAAAAATTACTTCATTAGCACATTCGCAATTCAAATTCATCATAATAATAATATTTAATAACAAATTTTTATACAAAACAATGCATATCTTGGTAAATACCTGAACCTGATGCTATCAACCTGTGTTTTCCCGCC
>ML845811.1:39360-65706 GCA_009831015.1 Picea engelmannii | reverse complement strand
GGGTATTAAAAAGTTGGGTGTTGGAAAAGCAAAAGATTTAGTTGAACTTCAAGCAGAATATCTAAAGTGGGGTTCAAAAACTCTTGCACCTCACATTATGAAAATTTTCAACAACATGATTCAAACAGGATTTCCTACAGATTGGACAACGAGCCTAGCAATACCACTTTTCAAGAGTGGGGATTTCAATAATCCCTCCAACTATAGGACCATAATGATAAACCCCTTGTTTGCAAAGTTATTTGGAAGTATGCTAGAAAACAGAATCAGCAAGTGGGCAGAAGAAGGGGATAAGCATGCTAAAGGGAAAGCAGGTTTCAAACCTAAACACTCAACGATTGATCACGGTATAACTCTAAGGCACATCATTGAAAAAGTGTGGGAGAAAAAAGAGGAAGCCTGTCGATTTCAAAAAATCTTTTGACACAGTCCCTAGAGATAAGCTTTGGCATAGAATGGAAGAACTTGGGGTTCCTATACATCTTAGCCATAGGCTTTATGAGGAGGTTAAAGTCATAATTAGAACATCAGTTGGTATCTCAGAAAGTTTTAGGAGTGGTATTGGGGTCAAGCAAGGGTGCCCTTTGTTCCCTACCCTCTTTGGCTTATATATTGACAAATTTGAAGAGTGGTTAAACTCACAGGAGGGTGATGGTACTCTTTTGGGTGATTTTGTGATAAGGCTTCTTTTGTATGCAGATGACCTTATTATGATTGCTAATTGCAAGAACACTTAATTTCCCTTGAGCGCTTTTGTAGTACAGTGGGAATGCAAGTCAATACTAGCAAGACGAAAGTAGTAATTTTTTCTAGCAAAAGAAAACATAAGCAACATAAGTTCTACTTTGAAGGCAACACCCTTGAAGAAGTGGTAGATTACAAATACCTCGGAATTGACTTCAACAAAATCTAAGTTGGGAAGGCTGCAGAAAGAAAAGAACTTTGGGAGGTTGGAAAGTGTTCTATGCTTTTCAAAATAGATGCAGAGAAGAAGAGCTATGGGATTGGAAGACTATGCAAACTCTCTTTGGGATTTTAGTGATCCTGGTGGTTCTATATGGGTGTGAAGTGTGGGCCAACAGCGCATCTAACTTACAGTGGAAACAAATTGAGAAGATTAAAAAACGCTAGATCACAAACAAGTTTAAAATTAAAAGTTAAGTCCCTTATGATATCATGCTGAGTGAAATGGTGGTTGCTCCTATTGAAGCAATTACTATGGTGTGTCTCATAAGATATCTAAAAAAATTGAGTAAATGGAAGACAATCGGTGGCCTAAGGTCGTCTTCAATGACATATTGTGCAAAAGGAAGAAGACGTGGATGAGACAAAATATTAAATGGCTTAGTAAATGGGATATCCACTTGAACAAGTGCCCTACGAACAATAAAGAGATACAGACTTTTGTTATTGATAGGTTCCACAATCGAACTTGGGATAAAGGGATCGGGAGAAAGAAAGAGTATTATATTGAAGAGTTTAACCCACATACAATCATCATCAAAAAGCGTACATCGGAGCCAATATATCTTGGAGAGACAAAATGCTTATTTCCCAATTAAGAACTAATTCCCATCAACTCCGCTGTGAAACTAGGCGCTGGAAAAGACCAAAAGAAGCTTGGGAAGAAAGGGTGTGTGTGTTCTGCACCTCTGGAAAAGTGGAAACACAAAAGCATTTCATTTTAGAGTGTGAAGCTTTCAAAGATAGCAGGGACAACTATATAAATATCTTGACAGCTAGCTCTTGGAATGACTTATTCAACAAGGGGACAATGGAGAAGTTAGGGGAACTCATCATCAAGTTGAACAAGAAAAGGACTGAATTGTTGAAATCAGTGTGTGAGGCGATCTGTCCCATAGGCTATTGTTAGCCTCGTGGGCGTTAAAATTACTTCTTCTTTTTCTTTAATAAATACTATGATTATCTCTTATAGTTTTTTTTTTTATTATATATCATTAGTAGATTACAATGTTTTTTTTCTTTTTATAATCCATTATTATCACTTTATTATTAATAAAACTATTAAGTATTAATTATTGGTATGTGTTTTTTATTATTAATAATATTTTAATTAGCAGTAATAATATTAATTACTTAGTATTAATTCTTAGTAATATTGTATTTCTTTTTAGAATATTAATACAACAATATTTATTTAGTATCTCTTTTTATTATTAATAATGTTTTTTATTACTCAATTAATATCACCTTATTATTAATACTATTAATTATTTGTGTGTGGTTTAATTATTAATAATAATATCTTATTAATTAGTAGTAGTAATATTACTTATTTGGTATTAATTTTTAGTTATAGCAATATCTATTTAGTATTAATATTTATCTCTTTTTATTACATAGTTGTACGGGAACAACTCTCAATATTTCCAACATTTCTGAAACTCTCGTTGAGCTTGAAAACTAGTAGGGAAAGCCCCCAATTGGTTGGGAACTGTTTTGGGAACTTGGGAGTTTTTTTGGGAGCTTCAACATTAAGAAAATGGGACCTTAGGAACTAGTTTTGGAATTAGAGAACTTTAAATTAAAATTCTAATAAATTACAATGTAAATATTTTTATTCCATTATTACAAATACATAAATTATTACAAATATTTTCATTATATTTATTTAAAATATCATTATAAATCAAAGACTAAACTACACTAAATATTATTGAGTAAAAAAAATTAATACTACTCACTTTATAGTTGTGGATATGTATTTTTTTTAATGCATGTGTGTTTTTCTTCAAGCCCGCACTAAACATGAAAGTAGAATAAATCAATACCCTATCCATGGCAAGAATTTGCTCCACTTTGTTGTTGCTATCAACCAACCATATCATTGATTTTTATTGTATTTCCAAATTACAAGAGTATCACTATTAGCTTTTTCCAATCAGAACAAGAATAATGCTTCAAATTTACAAAGATGTTTGAAGTTTATATATGCAAAATTTAATTTTTAAAAAGGTTAAAAATTTATATATATATTTTCAAATTTGTTTCTCATTTTCTAATCGAATCTTTATGGATGTTAAACTTTCAATATTGTGTTAAATATATTCATATAATTATTAGTACAAATTAAATTAGTAATTTTGATATTCTAGTTGTTACTTGTTGCAGTAGGAACAAGGTTGTCCTTCAATTTTATCATTATCTGGATACATTGTAAACTAATTTTTTTTTTTTTTTTAATATATATTATTGTCTCTCCCAACTTCAAATTTCCTGCAAATTTGGGATATTTGTTTTAAACACTCTATCCACGTTTCCAACATTCCCACTTTCAAAAAACTAATGCAACATAGTTTTATTATTAATCTTTTATTAATTTATTAATATCACAACTATTAATTTTTTTCTAAAAAAAACCTAAATTTTATTTATCTAAAAAATAAAATTTACATTCTATATAAATTGTTCAAAACCACAAAAAAATTTTATATAAATTCACACATAGTAGAGATAAACACTCATCCAAACAACTAGACTATAAGGAACCAACACATAAAAAAGTCCCTCTAAATGTCTCCTCAAAGTTTTAATTAAAAAAAAAGGTTGGATCCAATTAATTCTGAGATGCTCGAAGGGGAAGGTCTTCACGGTATGTGATCATTAATAAGATTATAAATTAATTGTTATTTTTAATAATATCTTACATAATTTTAATTATTTGGTATTAATTCTTAGTAATAACACATATCTATTTAGTATTGATATTGTATCCCTATTTAAAATATCAATATTATTAATTGTTTTTCAGCATAGTTCCTTTAGGTTTTTAGATGAGTTAACATTTTCTCTAGTCTTTAACTAGCTTATTTTGTATTAATTAATCGTTTTTTCTTTCCTTTTTTATTTGACTTCTTGTCACATTAATCTACAAAGATGAATACTATGAATTACTCTCCAAAAAAATTGCAACATGATAAGTACAATATTATTTTTGTTGTCCCTTTTTATTGGAAATGGGTCCTTTTTTTGGGTAGGAATGGATGATCAAATAGACAATCATGTATGTGACATAACTTAATGGAATTCTTATACTTTTGGAGTTATTGATGGACATAAGTTTGTACCCCACTATTTAGGAACATCCTATGATGCAATCTAAAAGTGTAATATCCTCATCTATGATAGGCTAGGATATTAGTAATTTTGTCAAACAATTTGCATTACAAGTATTCTTTATGGACTAATCTAATTGACAATAGATTCTACCAATAAACATTTTGTTAAACATATTGCATGCAATTCAAAATTCATAATATGGAGAAAACACATGGGTATTTTATTATGAAGGGAACCCAAATTACAATATCTAATGGTTGTTGCGGCAGCTACAAGACATCAATGAAAATACACAATGCTCAAACCAAAACCTAGAAGATGTCACGGCCACCTCCAAAAATCCCTCTCCAAGATGATGCCAAACCACAAGATGAATCTCAAGTGAATATCCTAGATGGATCCTCCTCCTTGTCTAGCTAGGGTGGATGTTGCACCACCAAAACCAAACTCCAATGGAAGGGTTTTGCCAAAACCCTAACGAAAACCTTGGCTCATAAGAGAACTCCAATAAGATATCAAATACAAAACGTAATGCCAAGGTGAAGCGCTACCCCTCCTTTTATCCTTCTTCCATGACTTCTAAAACGTTCCCCTTTTTTTCTAAATCAAATATGACCCCTATTCCCTTTTACTTTCACTTTAAGATTAACAGTCAATTTTAATAATGTTTAAGTAACTCATTAATCTAAATTTACTTTATTTCCTTAATGTCACTTAAAAAACATAACATCTCCTAACTAAGCGACATTAAATAACCCCTTTGAACCCTTTTTTCTTCACTAACAAGCCACATAAGTCATTTCCATTGTAGAATAGGGAACCCAAAAATGGGGACATGACAAATTCTCCCTTCCCAAAGATTGCTTGTCCTCAATCAATTCCATCACAACCATAGGAACAAAACGTTGAACCAAACTAAAACTAATAATGATCCCTGGGTCCCAAAACAATATGAAATATGCGGAGAACCTACCGCCCATAATACTGCCCTATAATGTACTAACACAAATGGCCTCTTGAAAGTAACAATTGACTCTCCCATTTGTACCAGTTGCCAAACTGTCTACCCATAAAATATCAGGGTCCCATGCTATCACCATAAAGGACCCATCAAGTTGATGTTGCTCCACTTTGATCATAAATATATGATCCTCCTGGCTAGACTATATCCTCTGCTTCTGCAACCACAAGTTGAAATGCCTCAAAGGATCGTCCCCACTATTGAGGATCATATCCTGCCAATGTATCTCAGTGAAGTCCACCAAATAAACTCTAAAATCAGGCATCTCAGGGAAGTCTATGTGGTCACAAACTGATAGGGAATCAATGACACCTAATCTCCAAGTATCAAATTAGGGTAAATCCATAATACTCCAGCACCCTGAGCTTACTGCAATCATCTAGACATCGTTCAGAAAGTCCCTCCATGCGAACCTTTCTCGGACCGACCTATAAGTAGTAAAGCCACTAGGGTCCCAAACTAACCTATATGATGTGAAGAACCCTATAGCCCTGATTTGCAAGATGGAAACAAAAGAATCCACATGACTTTCTCTGATAAGCCAGACAACTAGTAGCTGCACAAACTTGGTCCACTCCTCAGAAGACCATTCTTCCAAGCAACCAAAACAAAGGGTAAACTCCAGAAAGTGAAAACTGGTCATCTCATCTATATAGGTTATCGAGCTATCAAACACTATAGTCCCTCCAGTCATAACTATCTAACCACCATGCTCAAACTACGCTCTCCTCTCCTGGATCCCCAAACTGAAATCCCTGAAAGGATTGAACTCACTATCCTAGATCATGTCTCACCAAGGCATATCAGTGACGTCAAAGCCTACCAATCCACATATAGACTCGATCCTGGGTATCATGAGGGAAAATATACCTCGCCATATAGAACAAGGCTCAACAACTCCTCTCACAACATCCCCACAATGACGTAGACCAATCACTGTCACAACCTTGTCGACGAGCCTCATCATCTGAAGAAATCTAACACTTCGATGAATGTCAGGATCCCACCACCAAATTGGAAGTTTTTCACTCCCAATGCCTGTTGAAATATCCATGAACTGATCATATATAGTCTGGATCTCCTCCTTTTCACTATGTGCACATATCACATGGTCCAAATGAAATACCTTTTACATGGCCACAATTCCACCTGTCTCATCCAACTGAATCATGTGAAACTCTCATGTCCTGATGTATATAATGGGGGCATCAAATAAAAACAATAGATTCCTCTACCACTCCCTGCAAGAATGGAAAGTGACTAGTGCATTGGTCAACCCCAAGGGTATGACCCGAAGATCATAATGAAGTCTGGAAGCATACTTGTGACTATCCTGCACCCTGGGGCTATTATGATGATATCCCAGATGAAAATTGATCATTGAGGGATATGTTACTCCATGAGGCTCAACCATCCACTCACCGATCATGGGCAACCTAAACTCAAAGGTATGCATGAGAACTTTGTCGGGAGGTCTCCCTAGCGGAAACACCCCACAACTTCATTGTACACTATCGCGTGCCAATGAATAACCCTGCATATTGTTGCATATCATTGAGTTTTCCTACACCATCTTGTATCATGTAGGCACTACTATAACCATCACTCTATCGACGTCTCCTGAACCTATATCCCATAGCATGCCCATCTATGTCATATACCTTTCCACCCAATCCATGGATGCATCTACTTCCTTGTGGGATGGTCCCCAAGAAATGTGCTCAAGTATATCCTCCACAACCAAGCCTTGATCCTTTAGGGAGATCTCCAATAGAAGCAACTTATGATCCCCACAATGAAAAACAAGTGCATGGTCAAAACCCTCTGTGTTAAACCTCTCCTCAAGCACCTGCAACTCTGAATGCTCCTCATCCAGGATCATCACAAGATGATCCTCCCTCAAATCATGAGTGTCAATCATTCCCTCACATGTCATGGCTTCCAAAGAATATGGAGTCTATGTTGTATGTGATGAAGAGCGTGCCAAACTCAGTTGGTAACAAATCTCCTCAACCTCCCTTTCCTTTTCTTCAGCAAACTTGAGAGAAAGGTACGTATCCATGAACAACTGCAAGTAATCGTATTTCACCCTCTCTAGTGCTTCTTTGATGATGTGTAATTGGGTACTAGTGACTCCCTCTGCAAGTCCCCTTTGTCTCTCTTCCAACTGGGTTTTCCACATAAGGTCTTACATACTTATGAGCACAATCTTTCCTTGTCAACACCTGCACAATTTTCTCCTCTGTGACCAATAATCGATTCTCCAATTCAAGCAATGTTATTTCATCAACATGGTGTGGGTTGTCACACAAGGGACTAACTGACTCACCATATGCTATCATGCAGTGATGGGATTCATGTGGACAATCATCCTCATAGAATATTTCATCCACCAATTCAGCCCCTTAGTTTTCATCCTCCACGCATAGCTCTAGTATAATCATGCATGCATCATCATATATTTCATAAATAGGATAAGGTATTGAATCCTCATCATGCGTAGGTGCTATCATGTTTCAACCTCTATCATTATAAGAATAATACATGGGGAGAGATGTTGAATCCTCAACATTGGCTGATTGGAACATCGTCTCATAATCATCATAAGTAGGAAAAGATGTTGCATCCTCATCTTTCCCCTCCAACACACTAGTGGCATTGGCCTCATCAATTAGCTCTGATGGTGTATCACATGAAGCTATTGTTTGGTCTTCCTCTATGCACACATCTTCAACATGTATAGATGCATGCTCCCCCGTCTGTCCTTCCCGGTCATCTCTCTTCCATTTTTTCCATGTGCTTTTTAAGGAATCCTCATCCAAGTCCTTGGACCAACTTCCGTACCAGAGAGTGTAAACTCTTTTAAAGGGTAAAATTGCATGAATCTCTTCACTCAATGTTAGATACTTCTAATAGTACGACATGTATGTAATTGATGATAGATTCCTCTTGAGTTTTGGATCTATCATCAACTTCTTAAGCCATTCCATCATTGGTTACTTAATGGAAACAGTATGAAAATGTCTTGTATGTACACAATCTGAAATAACTCTTGTAAGTTTGCTGCCCTTTTACTGTTGATATAGCTTTGGCGATGACGATTGGTGTATTTTGGTGATTTCTTTGGTATTGGATTTTCGTCAAACACTTAAGTAGCAAACTCAAATCCGTTGTTGTTAATATTGATGATATGGTTTCTTGTTTGTTTCAACAAATAATCAAGGGTTTGGATGCTAATGACACATGCATATGCATTTGATTTGACCACCCAACATAAATTATTTTCATTCAACATGTAATAGCAACTGGTAAAAGTATTTTTAACTTGTTGTAGCAATAACCACAATGATGGATCTGATATACATATAATTCTTCTATCTTGTAGATATCTTCTTGGAAAATACTTACATGTGCAACAATTAATCGCCTGGAGTAATGTCGAAGTCTCTTCCAATAGATGATTTTTTTGCTCTACAAATTCCCCAAACCTCCTCAAATCACTTCAAGGTCAAGGATAGAGTTGTTGCCTTCCTCTAAACCCCCATGACTCAACAACGGGCCTGCAACCTCTCCCCTAATCCCCATGACTCAGCATTTGCAATAACCCTCCTAGGTGTCGATGTGGATTTGTACTTGTTGCTACTATGTTTGTGTGTTTTCTTGGTATTGGACTTTCGTCAAACACTTTGAATGTAATACCATGTTACCCTTGAAATTACCTCTTTTGATTGTTGGTTTGTTTATTCCATTTGTTGTTATGTTTTAGAGAGTATTTTGGGTCATGATTATTGTCAAACAATTGGTGGACATACTCAAATCCATTGTGCAAGCCCTCTTTTTCTCATTGTTGTAGCTTGGGAGTGTATTTTTGGTTTAATTCCTTTGTCAAACTGTTGGAAACCCTGTCGTAAGACCATTATTGATTTCGTCTTGGTGTGTTGTATGTTTACTATTTTATTTGGTACTTTGGTTAAATGATTTGTTCACACAAACACACACACCTTTTTGTTGTTGTTATTTTGTATATTCATTGTTTTATGTTCTCTAGTTGTGTATGCAGTAGATGATCATGTATTTGATGCCAAATAAAATGGTAAATATATATACATAGATGACAACAAACTGAGAGTGGCAATTAACTTAGTTAAAAATCCAAACAAGCAATAGATCTGAGCTAATATTATTTATTTTCTGACCTGGTTACAAAGATGGCGGCCCCCAAACAGTGCAGGCCAACCACTACAGCAAAATACATGCACCCTAGTATATGTGTGTGTGTGTGTGTGTGTGTGTGTGTGTGTGGGTGTGTGCATTGTGACAAAATCCCTTTGAAAGGCCATGAACGACAGTTGAATTGACAAGATCTGGTGAAGGAAACAATGGTTGTTCGATCTCTGATTGTCTTCTGAGCTTTGCAACCCCCCCTTCACAATTTAACAACTCCTTTCCTAGATGATGTGACTGATGTAAAATCAATCTGGAGAAACAATATAGGAGTTGTAGCAACCCCTTAAAAACACCATAACCAACAATGGGTTGGATCTGAAAATAAATCTAGTTGGCAACAAGAATACCTTGGATCAACCCTCTTTATTTATACACCAGAAATAACAATGTATAGGCACATTTCCTGGAAATTTTAGAGGCAAATAGAAATAGTAAAACACAACATATATAAATATGATTGATGTATTAATTATGAACTGTAAATACTCCCACGTGGCAGTCTTGATACACTGAAGTAGCTTCCGTATGAACCCCACGATTTGTTGATATGAGGCAACCTTCTTCAAGAGTTCCACAAGTCGTAAAATATTGACGAAACTCTTCTCTAGTGCCCACGATCTCTGAAAACAAATGAGGTGACCCTTCTTTCAAATTGCCACTACTGCAAATGAGTATTTGGCTTCCAAAAAAACACAATAAACTCTTGCAAATAACCACAAAACTTAGCAAAATAATGGATCTTTCTTCTGCATTGAATCCAAGTGAGAATCTGAGTGATTCCTCCTACCAATGAGCTAGGGTGGAATCTTTCACCACCGAAACCAATTCTTAGCAAGGGTTTTGCTCCAAAACCCCGAAGACTCCAAGAACTCTCCAAGCCAATAGGTAAAATGATCAATCAACATCATGAGGGAATGAACTCTCATTGTAATTTTATACAACTTTTTATATTTTCCCCTCAAGTGACTTTTTAATTTAACTTTAGTATTTTCTCTAAAATCACTTTATTAATTTATTAAGCCTTTTTACTCCAAAAAGTGATTTATTTGAATTTAAAGCATTGTTTGCCACTGAAAGTCACTTTTTATCCTCTCCACCATTTAGATCTCTTCATCACGGTTCCAACGAGCTATTACACCAAGGTATCATCTTCACTAACTTGATTAAAATAACACCCTTAGGGAGATTAATTAAATTATGCCCAATATAATCCCAAAATTACGGGAATAGTCAAAATGCTCTGGAACCGAAACTGACTGCACAAGAGTGATATCAATGATGAAATATGATGATCAATCCTAGTTGGGAATCATACAACCCATCTAAACCCTATGAATTCATTGGTAAAGTTAAACTACCCCTCTGACCATGTTGATCAGTCCTTGAAATTCATATCTAATCACATAGCAATGGAACCCAAAAATTGGGACATTACAACCTCAAACCCTCATTGCTCTACAAATTGGGCTTAAAACCCTCTACTAAATCTCTCAACTTATAAAGGGGCTTCATGGCTCACATAATTGGGTCACCAGACCTTCATGATTTCACTCCTGGAGCTCACGGTTCCCTTAATTGACCTGTATAACCCCTAAGACCCCATATTATACTCAGAGGTCTACAAAAATAAGGGGATTGGTCACACAAATACTACCACAGTCTCCCAGAGTTACTCGACCCTACAACAAAGGAAGGATATCGGCCTTCCTAGAAACCATGATACACATAGACTTGCAAACCAACACAATTCGACCCTAAATACCACTAAAGAAATTCACCCAAAAAGCTTAAACTCATCCCACAGATTAAAAAAAATAAAATCATCCCAAACAAGAAAAAATGACCCTCCTCACACAAATAAACCTACACACTATGGAAATGGCAGCTCCCTTGCAAATAATTTCGACCCAACAAGTAATGAAATTGGCCTTAATGACCAACTCAATCCAACAACCCAGATTTTGGCCCCAAGGCAATGAAACTCGACCTGCTCAGAAGATTGGTGGACCCAACAAAGAAGAACGGTTCCTATGCCCAAGATTTTGGACCCACCAACTCTCAGATCTGTCCAGTAAGAGAGTTTGGCCCAATACAAGTGAAGCAATCCTTCTTTAAGGAAAAATGACCTATTAATGAAGGAACAAGCCTTCACATAAGAAGAATGTTTCCCACAATACCAAATTCACAGCTCGACAATAAACTTGGCCTTGGTATCAATATTTCCCCCTAGGTTGGCAAGATCTCCATCTCTAATACCACTGTAATATCCCTAGCTATGATAGGCTAGGATATTAGTGATTTCCTCAAACAATTTGCATTACAAGTATTCTTTATGGCCTAATTTGGTTGACAACATATTCTACCAATACAAATTGTGTCACACATATTGCATGCAATTCAAATACTCATAATATGGAGAAAACATGTGGGCATTTTATTATTAAGGGAACCCAAAGTACAATATCTAATGGTTGCTATGGCAAGTGCAATACATCAATGAAAATACACAATGCTCAAACCAAAACATGGAAGATGTCATAGTCACCTCCAAAAATCCCTCTCCAAGATGATGCCAAACCACAAGATGAAGCTCAAGTGAAGATCCTAAATGGATCCTCCTCCTTGTCTAGATAGGGTGGATGTTGCACCTCCGAAACCAAATTCCAATGGAAGGGTTTTTCCAAAACCCTAATGAAAATCTTGGCTCATAAGAACACTCCAATAAGAGATTGAATCCAAAACACAATGCCAAGGTGAAGCACTACCCCTCCTTTTATCCTTTTTTCATGCCTTCTAGAACGTTCCCCTTTTTTACTAAATCAAATATGACCTGTATTCCCCTTTTACTTTTACTTTCACTTTAAGATTAAAAGTCACTTTTAATAATATTTAAGTAACTCATTAATCTAAAGTTACTTTATTTCCTTAATGTCACGTTAAAAACATAACATCTACTAACTAAGCGACATTAAATAACCCCTTTGAACCCTTTTTTCTTCATTGGCAAGCCACGAAAGTCATTTCCACTACAAAAGAGGGGAACCCAAAAATGGGGACATGACAAAAATTCCTTTCATAGTCGATGAATCAATAATGAAGAATCCATAATATAAGTGGGAGGGAAAATATTAATCTCTCTTGAGTTTGAGAGAAGTGGAGGTTAGGATCAACACATATAGGCACTTTGTGGTGAAATATTATAAAAAATGATAGAGTGATTTGTAAGAGTGTATAGTAAGAACCTTGACAAACACAACCTCTAATACTTGCAGTGTTATCTAAAGGAAGGACAAATTATGCTTCTTTTTCCAAACATGGAAAATGAGTATATTGCACATTAATGAAAATATTTTATATGGTTTTATATTTTATCAAAAGATTTTCCAAGACTTCACAATGTTTTATAATTTAGTGAAAGTTTCGCCAAGACTATACAAGATTTTATAATTCACTGAAAGATTCACCAAAAAATTACATATGCATATTGTGTTACTGATAAAATAGTCCTTGAATTTTCCTATGTCTCATGGGGGTCACCCATTTATTATACATAAAAATTTAGAGAGGGGATGTTCTTAAAATTTTCCATGTTTATAACTTAAGTGGCTCACTTTTACAAAATAAATGAGGATAAATTTTGCAATAAAGTTAATTAGTTGGTAGCTTAAGTTGCCTTCAAAAAGTAACTTAAAAAACAAAATGACTTTAGAACTTTAAGTGATTCACTTTTATAACTTCAGTGACATGTTGTCAATGGGTCTAGCCTTAGTGGTTATGAGGAAAATTGTTATCCTCCCCACCCAAATTCAAATAGCATGTTGTAAAACGATTCTCTTCATGAGCCATTTGTTAAATATTACATGATCATGTTGAGATTGTTGATAAGCCTAAAGCTTCTGTAGAATCTTGTTTACCTTGGCACCATCCTCGGAATAAGGGGAAGTGCCCAACAAGTTTCCCCAAGATATATATTTTGAGTAAAAAAAACACTTAAGTGAGATGCACTTTACAATAATATTACTTCAAAACTTAAGTTGTGTGTATTTTTACAAAAAATAACTTATATAAAAAAGAAATGTTTGAAAAAAATAACTTCCAACCAAGTGAATTATAATAAAATTATATCAAATGTTAGAAAGGAGAAATAATGTAGTGTTTTTTCAAGATCGATCTCTTTGAAGTGTGTGTTTACCCTAAAACTCTTGTTTTAATCTATAAACAACTTCATACACTACTTCATACAAAAACAAATAAATCAAACACCTTAAAGCCAATGCTCACACATAGAGATAGAAGATTGCTACATTGATTTTTATGTAGTTAAAACCCTCAAATAGGGAAACAGAGCACCACACCAACCAACACAACCACTTGAGGTAATATATTAATGCAAACCAAAAATAGATTACATGAAAATCTTTCACAATCAATCATCAACAAATGTTCCTCCATGCTTTTTAAATAGAGATTATGAACCAATCGAGTGATAAGCCATGGATCAAGTGTTGTTAGTATCAAGAAGAAGATGAAACGTCATCTCACTTTATGTCTAGAACATAATTATGATCATCATTAGATAGTTATAAAAGAACACCAAAGAAACACATTTTACTTAAAAAAAAATCAGTTCAAGTTGATTTAGCTAACTACCGAGTATCTAAATATCCTAACATTCAAAAAGTGAAGAAATGTGGGGAAACCTTGAGACTCTGTTGTTGCAAGATTTTCTTGTATTTTATATTGAAAGTTTGTTTTAACCTAATAAACTTAATTTTGACCAAAAATGTGTAAGGCCAACTCAAAATAATTTATTGATATTATTTTCCGCCCAAAATCGATATTTATCCATTAATCGAAATGTGTTTTACCCAATTCATTCTTGCACTTTGTACGACCCAAAGAACATAAAATATTGGTTTTTTCTTTTTTTTTTTTGGAGGGAGATTAAGATTCTTAGTAATAAATTTGATTTTTGGGTTTAAAGTTTTAATTGGCTATAATATATTGGGTTCCCTCTTATTTCCTATAAAATATTGGATTCCTTCTTTGGAAAAAGACAAATTTTCAAGATATAAAGATTTTATTAGAATGGGTTGTAAAAGAAGTCATGAATTTTTTTTATCGCAATAGAGATGAGCTATCCATAATGAAAAACCAAGGAAAGAATCACGGAAAAAAGAGGAGCAAAAATGTGTGGGAATTGGAAATTCAAATGACAATGTTGGAAGAAGTGCTTTAAATCCTTATATTGATGGACATGTTAACAAAGAGTGAATGGACTTTAACTCCAATGAAGAATAATATGGAATTAATGAACAAGTTGAAGTGGATGCTAATACAAAATATGGAATTAATGGAGAAATTGAAGAGGAGGCCAATACATTGATAATGCTAGGACAAATTAGTAGTCGCAATAATATCCAAGTTGATGACAACTTCTTAGAAAACATCAATACAACTAAAATTGAAGAGTTGCCCCCCCCCAAATTTTCTGCTTGTACTATATGAAAACATGTTGGTGATATTTTCACAACATTTTTTAAAGATCAAATAGTGATTTCACGAGCACAAATATTATTTGGCTTGATGAAGTGCAAGAAATTCAAAAGGATACCACATTATTTAATGTTAAAAAGTTTACAAGATAGGCAAAAGTAAATCATAACGTGTTCAAAAAATTGGCTACAAAAATCTAAACATTTGGAAGATCATGAACATCCAATGCAAGGGTTGCATGTAGAGCTATACATGTCATTGTTGTTACACCTACAACTTTAGAAAAATGTTGGTTGACCCATGTGTCAAAAACGTTGGGAACCTAAGTCAACAAAAACACTTCACAAGCATTAAAAATGCAGGATGCACTTAGATGTGAATGATGAGCTTTCTTTTGGGGCCATTATTTGTAGAAAACCCGATAAGGATAGGCTTCTAGAAGATGTTAGATTTATGGTGCAAGAGTATTGGAAAACAAATTCTTGTGTTTCACTGAATATAAATGATGTGGTGCAATGTCAAATATCAAGAGGTACATATGAACCATATGTGAAACATTTAATGGAGATGAMTCAAGTTCAAATTTTYAGTAATTTCAAAGAAAGTCACCATGATATTCATATCCCACTAAACACATTTGTGAAGCTTAAACCATGGTATATCATACCTGTCGTTGTTTKTAATGCATGTTGTTGTCATTACCATGTTAAATTTGAATTATACCACGACATTTTCCTTGATTTTGGTAAAAGTATTGGATAAATTCACCCCCCCCCCCCTTCCACAATTCATGCTTTTATATCCAATATTCTATGTGGAAGTYTTGCTCATGAGGTGTTTTACCAAAAACAATTTGTTGGTGGAAAAAACTGCAATCATTGTGCTAATCTAGCTTTACTTTATACAAATTACTTGGCGAGGCCTCAATTAGCCCCAAGTTAGCAAACTTGGAGACCTCCCTTTTTTCAAACTTTTTACATTAAGTTTCATCTTCAAGATGTTTGTCTCGACTTATCTTACCTTTGATGAATATATTTCTAGTTTCATGAGAATGAAGAGTATGGATTGGTTGCTTCCACCTTTTTGTTTAATGTGTCTTGCTTTTATGTCATATCTCTTGGTCGTGATTGGTTACATTGGATGAAATCATGTTTGAACCTTGATGCTAGTTTCTCTATTTAGCTTATGCTTGATTATATTTCATTTTGCATCTCACTTGCATTACCTTGCCTTTGCATGTGATTTCTCTAGCTTATTAGTGCCTTGATGATAGGTTATTATGTGATTTTAGGGTTTAATGTGCTTTCATGTATTTGTGTGTAGGTGGTCATGCCTTTTTTGCATAGGTGAGAATGAAAGACTAATCATATCATGGTCATTTGAAAAATGACACGAGATGAGTTAAGAGCTAGGTATTTGCGTGATAGGGGGGGAAGCGCTAAATGGCACATGGCATATGGATAATGTGAAGCAATGATGAATATGGTGTCAAAGCATATGGAACTGACATCAAGTTGCATCTAACAAAGAATTATCATAATTAATAAACTTGCACAATGGCCTCACATGATTCACGTTATCGATGCCGGAAATGCAAGAACAAGCATGGTGGGAATGGTGTGTAAAGTGGCATAATGAAGCAAATGATTGATACTACATGCATGAGTTTGGTTTCCATCTTTTTCTAAGGTCATCATACACATATCTAGGTACCAAATGTTTTTAGAACAAGTTTTGGGTCAAAGCAATTGATTTTACTATGTGTTTCCCATAGGTGCATTTGTAACCTGGAAACCTCCTTCACTATTTATAATTCAATTCACGGGTCAAGATCTAAAACAACATTAAGCTCCCAAAATAAATTCTATATGACATGGATGAAAGACACGTAGAGAACCTTTGATTATGAAAAAACAATTATATGTGCCAAATTCATAGATCAACATTCGAGGCATTTTGTGCACTTTTTTGGTCAATCCGTCAAGTTAATTTTTCAAATGCCAAAATTGGATAGTCAAACAAATCAATGAAATTTGATTCCAAGGCTTGCAACTATGAAAACACGAATTTAAAATTTTTTGCAAGTGAAACAATTTTTCCTTCCCGAGTTATGAAAGTTGTCGAGAAGAAGTTGGAATAGGGACTCCAACAACTTGTTTGAAATATTTTTGCGTCTAATACACTCAATAACAAGTGGTTCAGATATCCAAGGTCGGATGAAGAAGTTATGGGTTCAAGATGGTAAAAAACTAAAGGACTCTGTTGGTACTCAATTTAATTTATTCTTAATAGTTTTGGGGGTTGCTCCAAAGTTGTTTTTCATTCTAATCTCTCTCATAAATCTTTGTGATGGATGTGAGGTTGCATAAATCAAGTTTCAAGTCTTGTTTCACATAGTGGAGTTATGGAGCCACTAGATCCCAAACAACTCCCAATGACCATCAACGAGAAGGATAAGCCATAGGATCATTGAACATCAATAGAAATTGGATGTTTCAATTGATAAGGGATGTGATATATAGTAATCAATGAATATATAAGTTTTCATATCATATATAGAGTTTGTCTCAACTTTGGGGCGTGTTTCACTAAACAAAGAACCAAATTGCTCACTTGGGAGGTTTATTGGCTTTCCAATCTAGCTATTTTCCACATGAAAGGAAAATCACTAAGTATGGAGGCTAATAAGCCTACAAGAAGAGTGATTGGTCCTTGATGCTAGAGGTGAGTGAAATTTTCCATTCTGGGACAACCAAAATGGTTAAAATTTTACTAATTTTGGATGATAAGGCTCAAGAAAGAAAAATAGCTAGTGTGGATGTTCCTTGAGGTTAGAAATTCCCCCCCAAAGGAAAACTAATCATCTTAAAGTGCAACATGCTTTTAGTAGCCAATGAATAGCCCTATTGACTCTAAAACTCAACAATTTTCCTTTCTTTGGAAAAATGTTCACTTAATAGTGATCCACATCCACAAAAATGACATTGCACTTGGAGATCGTGAATGCTCTATCCACAATTTATTTTTTAATCCTCTAGCAAGATACTAGAGGTACATGTAAATGTCACCACATGCTAGTACATTACAATCTACAATACAAGCAATTGCACAGTAAAATTTCTTTCAGGTTCTAACATAGAGTGCATTACATTAAAATAATCAACTCCTAGAGGAGCATGCATAATGACAACGTCACCCCTCAAACTCAACGATTAGGCCACTGGCATTCAAACCCATGAATGGCATCAATGAGTGGGATTCTTGTTGAGCATAATATCCATTCTTGAATGGAATGTGAAGCATTGGTCTTTTAAAGGTCGAACACTAACCTCACTTCCTCATCCTCTCATTGCAGCACTCCTCTTCTTCCTCTGTTGGCTACTCTCTTTGTTTTCCATTTCATTTGTTGGCCTGAGCCTCTCTGAGAGATATTGCAACAAATAAGCAATAAGTTTTCCATTTTCAAGTGTTGGATAGTGTAAGAAAGCCTTCAAGAGCAACACACTCTCTTTTGAAATTGATCCAGTAGTTCATTGGAGTTTTTGGGGGGAAATCTTCAATTTTTTATGGTTTCCATTGTTTGGTATGTGGAAATGGGATGAAAACTTTTGTGACAATACATTTTCAGCCATGGACAAGAACGTTGTACCTTTGAATGTCTGTCGCTGCTCATTTAATAGTGAAAATCCATATCTCACAATTTTGCATTAATTTAATTTTAGGGCTAAATTTCACCTCAATCAATTTTCTATTTTTTTAAAAACGATTATTCAATTTCTATCTTATTTGTTCAATTTTTATACTATAAAAATATTTTACTTTAAAAATCATCAAATTTTTCTAGAAACTATCTAAAATTGTTCAAATTTTAGTTTTTTTTACAAATATATAGCCAAACATTTTATGGTTGGCATTTAAGAATTGATAAGATTTGTCAATATTTATACACTTAAAGATAAATATAGATCCTTAAAATTCTCCATGTTTGTTGGAGAATTACCAAACATCAATGAAATCAGATTGCAAGTAAATCCAATGTGTTGTGAAACTTGGAGACATTGCTATATAAATAAGAATCATTTTTTACTCAAAAATCAGAGCAATGAGGATTTTAACTTCATCTCTATATTTTACCTATGTTTCTTTGCAAGTGAAGAAGTGAAATGAGAATGTAGAGATTTATTGACGAGTTTTACTGGCATTCTCACATTCATTTTTCATTTTTCAGGTCTTGTTATAGGTGGTTTCAAGCTTGAGTTACATTTGATAAACCTCTTCTAGAGCAATATGTATATGCAATCGTCATCTTGTGAATCTTATGATTGAAGGGACATGGTTCTTGTTTGATAAATTGTCAATGGAAATTTTTTTATAAACCATTTCTTTTTTAAAGATTGATCTCGTGCTTGAGTTTATGTGTTTATGTGGAGAGTTTATAAAGATATTGAAGGAGTAATGGCCTTGAAATTGCTTTTGTAGATGGAATCACTCTCTTTCCATGAAGTCACAAAGTAGAGGATAGAATAAAACAAGGAATGTTGTTTGAGTTTGCTTCATGCTAAATGTTTCCATTCATAGAGTTGAAAGACAAGGATTGAGTAACAATATGCAACAAACAAATGACTAGCTCCATTTGAATATGTGATGACATTACCTTGGAGAAATTCTCATTTAATGCATAAATTTTTATGAGCTTTTCTTTGAATGATTTAATGACATTTGTAAGCACTTACATTTTAGAATCCAGATGTTGGGTGTGCAGACTTTAATAAGGAGCATGTTAATAAATATCTATGTGAAAACCATTATGTGAAGCATTATTGCTTTGTTTGAATGGATAATACTTGTTGCCACTATCTCACACTCTTGTACATCTTAAAATTCTTACCAAAAATTTATGCACAATATTTGAGAGATCATGTTGTTAATAAAGTAGGGAAAATTTCAAGGCATTTACATAGAGTGTTTAATAGAGTTTTCTTGTGTTGAATTGCATATTTTGGCAAGAGGAAAAGGAAATCATCTAGGATACAAGAAGCCTCAAGTCAATAAACCTAAAGGCTCATGCATCAAGGTTTATTGCTTGTATATTTTTAGCACTTGTGTGAGGGCATCAAGCTCAAATAGAAAAGGTTAAGTGTAGATTTAAGACAAAGAAAAAGAACATATAAGTGCACATTTGCAAAGAAGGCATTAAAGGAAAGTTGGAAAATCAAAGAGGGGAAGAAAGACCAAACTACTTTCATCCAAAAAGACTAACAATGAGGACCATCTCCATGCACAAGTTCAAGGGTAAAGAGGAAGGGAGGCCTAGAAGTGCAAGATATTGATTATTTTGTATGAAGCAAACTAGTGCTTAAATCATTCAAGTCAAGAGTGTAAGCCTTAGAAAACAAAACTTCGGGTGAAAATGCAGAAGGGTGTAATATTTTAATTTTAAAATGTTCTTATTGTAAATATATCTTCAACATCCTACTCCTCCCCCATTCCTTTAAATCAAAACTTCCCTTATTGGATAATCCAGCTGAGTGATTAGGAATTCATGAATTGGAGAAGGGATCAAAAGACCTGCATCTTGTTCTTCGATAGCACATCAAAAAGTAACCCAAGGGAAACAAGTGTGGGGGGGTATTATTGGATCCCAGAGGAAATACTATAGCTTCATACGCATGGGGCCTAGGACAAGTCACTAATAATCAAACGAATGTTTATGCCTTACCTGGAAGCATCATAATAGTCAAGGAAGAAAGAATCAAAACTCTAAAAATAATCGGTGACTATGGTTGTCATCAAAGTCATGCTTGGAAAAGTGACTCCCATGGACTTCAAATTGGAAACCATCATCACAAGGGAAGGAAAGGAAACAAGTTCCTTCATGAAAATCTCTTTATTTCATGTCAAAAGGTTCCTTAACACAATTGTTAGTTGGTGGGCTAATATAGCCACAAACCTTGAAATTGGAATTTTCCTGAAAAACAAGGGAAGCATTATATGTTATATAGCTTAATGTGGCCCTTGGATTGGTGGAAAATCCCATCAACATTAATTCCATATGATTAAACATGCATATCATCATTCCCTTTGCTTCAATTTGGGAGCTTGGAGGATACACCACGGTCCTTGTAGCATGCAAGCATTTAAAAAGGACTTGGGTATTGAAGAGCCTAGAAATTTAGTGTGCATTCACGGTGGGATAATGGTGAGAGTGGGTAACTAAATTGGGCACCCTGGCGAAAACAACCCGATAGGGAACATTCCCCTGGTTTGCATGAAAATTCTTCTTGAGATGTTAATTGGTGTCGGAGATACTTCACACACACCTAGGATTTATTTTTCCTAAGGTTTTCCCTGTGTTTATTAGTTATTTTTCAGTCTCCTATAGTTTAGGGAGAATATTCATTTTACTACATTCTAGGAGAATATTCTCTTCAGTTCACACTTCAGTTTGATCAATTGAGTGGAGTCTAGATGCCACATTAGTTTAATCACCATGCAACATTGGGATCGTCACCAACTAATGTGCATTGTCCTTGGGATTATCACCAGACTAGCGCATTACTCACGATTCACTGATCTCCTCCTCACTTTACTATGTTTCAGTCAGTTAACCGAGGACTGAGAGACTAGTTAACTCAGACTAGGTGGCATTTTACTCATGTAATTGTCGGTGTGTGTCCAGATCACTCTAGACCACCACTATGGCGCATTGGCTTCTCCTCCAGTGCACATTAGTTGAGTTATACAGAGTATATCATGTGTAAATTATCATTCATTCACTTGGCTAATAGAATTCTTCCATTCTTTCTCTCTTGTTTCTATCTTTTATCATTTCTCTGCAAACTGTGTATGTATTTTTTCTAGCTAGATATTATATATGCAGGTTTATCCACATTTACATGGTATTAGAGCCGACATATTGCTAGGAAAAAGACACACCAGATTCTTTTTGCAAGTACCGAAGATTGAAGACAGCGGGAAAAATGGAATTTCCAAAAGAATTCATTCTTACACCGTAAAATTTCTTTGCATGGAAGGAAAAGATGATAGTTCATCTTTGAGGTAGAGGATTATACAGGTTAACCATGGACATAGAGACCGAACCCACATCAGCCATAGAAAAATCCAGGTATTAGAATTGAATGGATGAAGCGTTTGGAACTATTTACAGTCTCATTTCTCCTGAACTCCTCTTTCACATATCCTCCTGTAAAACCCCCAATGAATCCTGGACCACCATGGAATATATTTTTGGAAAATATGAAGAGATGAGGGGACACATACTTGAGGTGGAATTGCTCACTTTGGATCCAAAAATCTTCGACAATCTCCAAGATTTCTTTACCAAATATAAGGATTTGTTGTCGCAACTCAAGGCTTGCGGGGTTGATAAATCTAAGGAGAAGAAACAAATGGTTCTTACCATTCTCTCCAAACTTGGTCCAGAATACTCGGTGTTTTTATCCACATTTCATTCAGTTAAGCTTTCCTCTGGAGCCACCTAGAAGATTCCATCTCTTGAGGTCTTTATTGAATCTCTAACACAAGAGCAGAACAAGCTTATCAACATGGGAAAAATCAAAGGCCCAAAGGTGCATGCACTTGTTGTACAAGATGGTAGCAATCAGCCAAATAAGAAATCTAAAGACAAAGACAAAATGAAAGAATATGAAAAACCAAAGAAGGAAGGGTACTCAAAACCCTTCGAAGATGCCTCCAAATCCAAAGGTGGAAAGGGAAGAAAAGGGGAGAAATGCACTTACTGCCATAAAGGATTCCATTCAGAATCTGCATGTATGCAGAAACAAATAGATCAAATGGCCCAAATACTTCAACAAAAAAACATTGGATATTGCATCCTCGAGGGTGCAAAGAAGAAGAAGCCAGAGATCAAAATCCCAAGAAAGGTAATTCTAGCCATGCTTTGATTGCCATCAAATCCTCTCCCAATGCTTAGATTGTAGATTCAAGAGAATCACACCACATGGTAGCCACAAAAGAAGTCTACTCTTCATTGGACACATGCAAAGGTCCTCATATTCTGATGGGGGATAACTCTCAGGTTGAGGTCACTGGCAAAGGAAGAATTGAACTCAGAAACGGGAGTTTCAAGAATGTACTACATGTTCCCAAACTCTTCGTCAATCTTCTCTTCGTGTATCAGATGAAAAACTCTGGCACTGGAAAGAGAGTAATATTCACACATGATGCATTGGATATCTATGACATGCAAACCAATTCCAAGGTTGCTACTGGTGAGGTAAATCATCAATCCAGACTCTACACATTTTTCTGAATTTATTGAACCATATTTTGCATTACTGCTTACCCATGTTGATGAAAGTAGTAGGATATGGCACGAAAAGTTCAGGAATTTAAATTTCATATATATGCAATAGAGTAGAAAGCAGGTAATGGTTTATGGTCTACCTGACATCCACTTCTCCAAAGGAATTTGTGAGGGATGTGTTCTTGGAAAACACCCTCAAGAGAAATTCAACAAAGGAAAGACTCAGAAGGCTTCCTTTCCTTTGTATTTGATCCATAGTGACATCATAGGCCCTTTTCCACATCCATCAATCAGTAAAGCAAGGTACGTGCTCTCCTTTGTTGATGATTTCTCACACTTCACATGGATTTTCTTTCTCAAGCAAAAATCAGAGGTCTTTCATCACCTTAAAGATTTCAAAGCCCTTGTTGAGACACAGTCAAGAAAGAAGATCAAAGTCCTTAGGACAGATAATGGGGTAGAGTATGTCAACCATGAGATACAAAATCTTTTTCATGAGGCTGTGATTCAGTTGCAACACACGGTTCCTTATTCTCTGCAGCAAAACAAAGTTGTTGAGCAGAAAAATAGATCTATGAAAGAGATGGCATCTTTCATGCTACATGCAAAGTCACTTCCAAAGAGATTATGGGCTGAAGCACATAATTGTGCAACCTACATCCAAAACATATCTCCCCATAGATCTACCAAGGATAAGACCCCCTACGAGGCTTGGAGTGGCCTCAAACCGAAAGTGACCCACTTCCGTATATCCGGTTCTCGTGCATGGGCCAGAATTCCCTCTGAGAAGAGGAAGGCACTTGATCCACAAGGCACAGAGTGTATATTTGTTGGATACCCCGACGGTGTGAAGGGATACAGACTCATTGATATTTCCTCGGACTGACTCATCATTGAGCGTAGTGACCAATTCGAGGAAATTATCTTGCATGTACCTCAGAAGCCGCATGCAGACACTTTTGTTCTTCCACTTGTGAGATATGATGAGCATGCACATGCCGAATCTTATTTAGATGAGAGTTCTTATTCAGAGAATTTAGATGATTCATATACCGAGTTAGTTAGTCAGATGCAGATTCAGTGCATAAAGATGCAGATGCAGAGCTAGAGTCGAGGCCCAAGTGGGCCAAGGATACTCTTCAGGATGCAGGAGATATTGTTGGGGATCCAACTGATACCAGGAGGACTCGATTTGATTTCGAGGAGCCTCCTCTTGCACTCACTGCCACTGAACTGATGCCCCCCAAGAATCTTTTATTGGTTCAGTCTTCAGATCCACATTCCTATGGAGAGGTTGTCGAGAATCCCTTTTGGGAATCTGCCATGCATGAGGAGTACAAATCCTCCTCGAGAACCAGACTTGGGATCCGGTTCCCCTTCCTACAGGAAGGAAACTTGTCAGGTGCATATGTCAGTCTACAAAACCAAGAGTGCAATGGATGGACAGGTTAGTAGATACAAAGCCAGGCTTGTTTCCAAATGATTTCAGCAGGTGCATGGAAATGAATATGACGAGACCTTTGCTCTAGTATCGAAGATGGATTCCATACATTTATCACTTTCCATTGCGGCAACCAAGGGATGGGAAGTCCACTAGATGGACGTGAAGAATGCATTTCTTCATGGATATCTCTATGAGGAGATCTACATGGAGAAACTCCAAGGCTTCATGCATGATTCATATTTGGTCTATCGACTGAAGAAGTCTTTTTATGGCCTCAAGCAGGCCTCGAGGGCATGGTATGCCAAGATGGACTCTTACCTGTTGTCACAGAAATTTGTACGTTGTAAGTCATACCTGAATGTTTACATGCTTAGAACGACAATTTCACTTCTACTCCTAGTTTTGTATGTTGATGATTTGTTGATCATCGGTTGCTTGACTTCAACGATTGTTGCAGTCAAGAGAATTCTACATGACAGGTTCTTTATGACGGACATGGGTCCGCTACATTTCTTCCTTGGAATTGAGATCAGTTAGGATGCATCATTCATTAAACTATCTTAGGCCAAGTATGCACGAGATCTCCTCGAGAGATTTCACATGACAGACTGCAAGTCTGCCCCGACTCCCTTCCTATCAGGAGTTAGACTTGAGGATGGTGGGGACACTCCACTGGTGGACAACACACTGTACAGACAGCTAGTGGGGAGCTTGTTGTATCTCACACACTCCAGACCAGACCTCTCCTATGAAGTTGGAGCAGTCTCCATGTTCATGCAAGAGCCGCATGGGCTACATTAGAAGAATGCAAAGCATATCCTTCGATACATACATGGCACCAACACCTTTGGTATTCACTATGTAGCAGACTCAACATTGGACTTCATCAGGTTCACTGATTTTGACTGGGCTGGTGACAACATCGATCACAAGTCCACATCTGGTTACTCACTTAGTATTGGTTTTGGGCCCATCTGTTGGTCGAGAAAGAAGCATGAAACTATTTCTCTATCTTTAGTCGAGGCAGAGTACAGAGGGGTATTTAACATAACCATTCAGGCTATGTGGCTACAACATTTTCTCACTGAGTTGGGCATTCAGTTTCACCGGTTGATCGTCATTTGGTGTGACAACCATAGCACTCTGAAGTTCTACAAAGATCAAATTCAGAGGCAGTAGACGAAGCACATCGAGATCCACATGCACTACATCTGAGACTTAGTACATGAGGGGATCATCGACCTGCAGTTATGCCCTTCAACAAAACAAGTTGCAGACATCTTCACCAAGACCTTCACTGAGAAAAAGTTCCATTCTTTGCGTAGTCGTCTTGGAGTGAAGGACACAGTTTCCTAGCAACTATCAGTTCTTTTTCTTACATGCATTGTAGTTTGAGGTGGGGGGCTCCCATGAGTTTTTCCCTCTTTCCTCATTTATTTCAATGTATCTTTTGTATTTGGGTACCTAACATGGCCTCGTTGTCGTGACCCATTCTTTATTTTCACCATAGTGATGTTCAGGGGGGGTGTTGGAGATACTTCACATACACCTAGGATTTATTTTTCCTAAGGTTTTCCCTATGTTTATTAGTCATTATTCAGTCTCCTATAGTTTAGGGAGAATATTATTTTTCCTACATTCTAGGAGAATATTGATCCAGGTGGATATCGGTGGCCACCCACCTTCTCCAACTGGCCCAAAACATGTTTCTGGCAATTTTGGTAATTTACTATTTTTAGCAGTTTTAACTTCCGGGGCCATTTTGAGGCCCTAAACGATGTTTTTTGGGAA
>ML845811.1:12424-39260 GCA_009831015.1 Picea engelmannii | reverse complement strand
AAGATAGTTATAGTCTATATAATAATGATCACTTCTATATCTATATAAACCCTCTTCAACTTCCTTTTGAAGTTTTAATAGATTTTCTTCTATTCGTTTCATGGGATAATTACCATCAAACTTTACACAAACTGTTTCTAGATGTTCTTCTTCACTTGTAGAGAAAAATTCATCATCATCATTGCAATCAAGGATTTTTGAGGGTTCTTTACCTTCATTTGAAATATCTTCATGATCTTCCTTTTTGCCAACATCAACACATAATTCTTTGCCTTCATTTGAAATGTCTTCAAGATCTTCCTCTGTGCTATCATCACTTGATTCTTTATCTTCACTTGAAATGTTTTCAAGATCACTTGAAAGGTTTTCAAGGGTTTTTGGAGATTCTTTACCTTTAATGATCTTGATGGAGTGATCTTCAATATCTTCCTTCTCCTTCTTGCTTTGATATGTCTCCTCTAGATTTAGCCATAGATCCTTGGAAAAAGTGCATTGTCCCATGCTCTCTTTTATAGGGCTTGAGAGTCCACTAAGAATGGTCTTGAGAGCCAATGCATCATTCTTCTTTCCTTCCCTTCGAGCTGCAAACTTTGACTTGTTATTCAATGAAACTGATCCACCAATGGCTGCCTTCCAAATAGTTGCTCCCATTTCCTTCAAATGTATTCTCATCTTTATTCTCCAAGTAGAATAGTTTTCCTCATCAAGGATTGGAACTTCATCATCCATTTGTGTGTCTATGGATCTCGTTCAAGCTTGTTAAGGCTTGTAGTGAAGGCCCGCTCTGATACCAATTTTTGGATACACCTACCACACTTAGAGGGGGGGAGGGGTTAATGAGTGTGGGGATCTTTTTCTCAAAACTTCCCTCTTACACAAAACTTCTTAGTTAACATTCAATCATTTACTCATTACCCATTGCTGTCATTTATAACCCGTTATATGTGCACATGTATCAGTAACATATATCAACAATATATCATCAACAAGTCATCACCACAAGGAACACAAAGAACACAAGATGTATGTACAATTTTCTTTTTATTATGGACAACAATCCAGGGTTTTTTTAGCAACAACTGAATAGAGTACAACTCTACAAGAGCACCATCTCTATATGAAAGACTCAACTTACATTCTTAGCACCAACTCAGATGAGGCAACAATCCTCAATAGATATCAATTTGTCAACATGTACGTGACCTGTCATTAGTGCAGCCTGCGTGTGTACGCGCCCTGACTCACTATAGCTCACGTGTGTACGTGACCAGTGTATACAACAACCTGCGTATACCTTCTGAGATATTAGGGTTTATCCTTCAAGATTAACTCAAATCCTCTGCAACCAATATATCATTCTCTTATGTCTCTGATTTTCCAATTTGACCACCAGCCAGTCATAACACATCCAATCTTTCCAATAGTCTACTCATGCTCCACAACCAATCAATATGAATGTTATCTCAATAATGTATAAACAACTAGTACATGATAGCAATCATGTCACCACTAAATCACAAGAGTAATGCTCACTCCATCAACCAAATCAACCAAACTAAACCACATCATAGAATCCATACCAAGAATTCCCTAAGAATTCACAACACATCAAACACTAGTATCCATCAAGACATTAATGTAACCATACCAGTGTCTCAGTGGCAGATCTAATCCCATAGAATGCAGATCTGGAACCTGCCTCATCATCCAGGAGCTTGGCACCAGTTCAAACACAAGTCTTCATCATTCCATCCATTGTACGCGCCCTGTCTTCATACAACTCGCGTATGTACACTCCCTGGCCCATTACAACCCACATACACCTCATAAACTAGGGTTTCTGAAGCTCCGAGACTTTTTCTGTCAAGATCTCTGACATTGTCAAAACTTTGATGTGTCCATGAGATCCTCCTCATGCTCTCTTTCTTAGAATAGATCTTTAATCATGCTCAAGAGATCCACACCAAAGATGCTCTCATAAGAAGCTCTCCATTAATACTCCAAAATATATTCTCACAAGAAGCTCTCCATTGATCCACACAGAGGATATCTTGCAACAGTCCATATCTATCTTATTTATACTTTCATCATCTAGGTCACTTAACCCATTTCTAGGTCACTTATCCTATTTTCCTTATTTTAGGGTTAACCACTTTTCATAAATAGAAAGTTCTCCAATACTTTATCATTTAAATATTCCTTCTTGATTTTATCACCTTTCTTTATTATTTAAATAATCCACCTTGACTTTGTCACTTTACTTTATCATTTAAATAATGATTTCTTCTTTTAGGTCACTTTGATTTCTTTGACCTTGGGGGATTCAAGCCTTCATGTGGGGGTATTTCATCTTTGTAAGGCCATAAATCTCAAACCGTGAGGAGTTATGTGACATTCCACATACCATTGTAAATGACATGACAAACAATATCCATCTAGGATAGTTTCACCAAAAATTTCCTTGATCTTCATCACATTATTCCATATACAAGTATGGGTCCTCCAATCACTCTTCTAGGATAACTCAATCCGCAAAGCATCTTCCCGTGAGGGTTTTCACCATAAGGGTACCACTTTGGAGTTCATCCATTTGTGCACTTTATCAATCATGATAAGACAATAATGAGTCATCTTTTCATCAAACAAACTATGCATCATATATCAAAGAATCCATCTTTATCATGTATCAATGACAACTCATTGATCCATCTTCATCGATTGGTTTCCAGTTTGACATCTATCATTCTCATCAAGGAAAATACATATTACATTACATCAATCATCAATCAATCACTTGACATCAATCAATCAAACTATTGGCATCAATGACAACATGATCCAACAAATGTCACATAAAAAGCAAACTCATTGATATAGTCCCATGGCAGGGACTAATAAAGAACAAAACCATAAGGAATAATCATAGTATCTAAAAGTCATTAAATGAATCAAAAGCATTAATAATAAAATGGACTAGAAGCCCTATTAATATCAAGGCACTATAATAAGGTATAAAAAATAATAAGACACTTTAATAATAAAAATAAAAGATTGTACTTGAAAATAACTTATGCCCAAAAAATTAACAACCATATAGTTCCACTTGTATGCATGTCCATTTCTATCCTATGGAAAAATTACTTATAAATCACACAACATCCATCCATCGATAAAGCCAATATGATGTAGTCAATTCTTATTTGTTGGGTTGTTATGAAGTGCCAAGCACTTGAGAATTAAAATAAGAATGGGACTTCCAAATTCCTTAACACTATCTAATGCATTTTGTTTCATGATGATTTTGAAAGGTACAAAAATTGGTTATAGGGTAATGTGGTTTGAATATGTCACACATTATATGTTTGATTGTGAAAAAACTGAAGAACTTGTATCATGTTTTCGAGATTGATTATTAATATATAAGTAGATGTATAACATGTATTTTAGTATAAAAAAATTATCTAAGTCATTGACGATCAACATGAAATATTATTTTCCCAGATGGGGTGCCTTGTAGCCCAAGGGAGGCCATGCAACCCTCCCATGAAATTAGCCATAAATATGGTCGGCCACCATCCCTCACCCCAGTATTGAATGGAGGGTGACCATAAAAGCTTGCAAATGAAGGGAGGACAACTCCCCCGTGTTAGATTAATGGAGGCCCCGATGATTAATGACATAAGGGGGTTGTTGAGTACAAGTGGTAGCATGGCGGTCTTGTCCGCCTCTCGGTTAACTATCCAACTTGGCCATGGATTTTAACACTTCGCGTCAACACTTTGTCATCTCGCTCTGTCCGAGAATTGGGGTTTGGCACAATCGGTTCTCTTGGTTTTGGTCCAATTGGTTCTTCACCCCCCAGACTCCGCCATGCCGAGAGAGAGAGGAAATCCCAGGAGAGGTCCTACTTGGTACAGTTGTGCAGCCAGGAAAAGACGCTTACATAATTTGGAGTGAGCTATGCCCATTGCTCGAACTCAGAGAATTGTGCATCCTCATACTCCTCCAATGGCCTTCATGGAGGAGGAATTCCCGGATGAACCAATTCAAGTTGCATCAAAATCCCTCCTCTACACGGTCCCAGATGACTACTTGTGCCCCAACACCAGTGTGGTTGTTACAGGTATAGAGGCAACCATGGATGGTGCCACTTGCATTGTTCAGGAGGAATTCTTGGAGGAATTCCTCCACACGGTCTCGAATATTGAAATTCACCCCAGCACCAGTGGGGTTGTTACAGGAGCAACGACGACCATGGAGGGTGCCACTTTCTCTATTCAAGAGGATTTCCCCATTGTGGCACCTCCACCGCTGAACACAGTTGATGAATACGACCAGACTCCACTCAACCTCTTCAACCCAGAGCAACTGGATATTATTTTTTACATCAGAGGTTATATGGCATACCAACTCCATTGATACACCCTCATCAGCAGCCGCATTGACATGTTGTTTGATGCCTTCTCGAACACACCAGCCAAGCATAGGTGCCCGACCTGCGTGCAACCCTTCATGCTCCAGCCTAGCGATGGCATCCTTCACAGTGGCGCTCCAGATGACAGGTTCCATGGTTCTCACAGCCCCTCCAATGTTTAAATTTTCACAGTTCTCTGAGCTCCACTGGCGCGGTGATGGTGATTTTTTTCTTGTCAACTTGGTCTGGTACTCTTCTCATTTCTTGCCTAGTTTGAATTTTCAGAGTTTATTAGTTTACTTAGCTTACACAGATAGTTATGTTAGTACTATCATCCACCACCTGCTCTAGTTTCCAATTGGAAGGGCAAGTGGCAGATGTGCTTTTTTGGCTGAAAGCATAATAGGCGACCACTTGTTTTGGTTTCCACTAGTTTAGCAGAACATGTGGCAGACCAGTGACATGTATCAATTTTGTACAGTGACAACTCATTAATAGGAATTACCTCTTTTTATTTACAAAAACAAACATGAAAATCTATTTAAAATGATTTACACTACAAGGAAAACAACTAGTAAAGGTTTGTGTATAACTTCTCTCCAAAATTTATTCATTATCAGTTTATAGCAAAGGCATACAACTAGAGGTTTTAGTGGAGGTTTCTTAATCAATGTGTTTAAATTATACAAAACATGTCATTGTGCTCATACATAAGGCACACCACTCCATTTATAACCAAGTGCCTCAAAATTCGTTATATATAATCAGTAAAAAAAAAGGGGTTTATTTTAATTTTAATGAAACTCGAAGCATGCATCGTAAACTTATAAGTGACCCAATGAGCGACAATCTAGAATGCACTGAACGATTTTAGACATTTTCCCATGCAATGATGGATTTTAAAAACATTTTGGTGTGCATCCATAGAAGGCAACCCAATGAATTCCTTATCTAGGTGCACAAGAGAACATTTCAATATTTTTTGATATCTAAGACACTGGTGCACTAAAGTAGGTTTAGACATTTTTGTTATTAAATATCAGTTTTTTATTTTAAAAAAATATACAAGAAGTAAGTGGTGTGTTTAATAGCCCAAGAATGCACCAATGCACATAGCAACGCACATTGATCCATATTTTTTAAAATTATAGTAGTGTGTTAGGAACATGTAAACGCACCAATGCATCAGACTATTGGGCACACCAAGGTAGGGAAAAATTAAAAAAATTATCAAAATGTAATCTCATTTTTAATTTCCCTTTAATGCTTCCAACCATACAAGCACCAATGCTCACCATCCCTGTATGACCACCTAGTTGTCAATGTTATTGTCTTGTTGGATTCCTTGAGTCCTTTGCTTCACTCATGGATTTGGTTCATTGTTGAATTTTTCAAAATGGTGTCATGTTTTCATTTTTTATCTACATGGAAACCATGCCTTCTCGACAAGTAAGACACTAAGTAAATTGTTTGTTACCTCCTCATTTACATTTAAAGTAGATTAAAATGTTGAATTTAGATTAAATTTACCTTTTTTCATTTTTTTTTAAATCCACGTGATGTCTTCAAGCTATTCGACTCACACCAAAAAATGGGGTGTGTACTATAAATTTAGAGGACACATCATTAGTTGTGCATCATGTTACGTTAAGTGCATCATTTAAATAATACAAACATTAAAAAGGCCATTATTGATTGATGTTCTTTATAATATTAGATGGCACAACACTCAATGCTTCTTGATATTATAAAGACACCATTGAAGTATTTTTATAAAAGATATCGTAGACTTATTGGTGCTCTAGGAAATGTATGGATGCACCACTAGTGGTGCCTTTATGTATATCATATACATTGTTGGCACAGGGGTAGACCCAGGGTTCAACACTACAACAACACACCAACAAAACCTTAACTATCGGCCCTTTCGACAACACCTGCGAAGCAGATGAAGTCTCACCCGAGGTAGAGGAAGGGGTGGTTGCATGACTCATATGTCTGTAACCTTAGCTGGGACACAGATCTGTGATTCTAACACTTAACAGAGCATTCAACCGTTAACATTCATCAATATTCAATCTCAGTTATAGCGCAGTTAAACCCTAATTACATAGTATCACAATATTCATTCAGATCTAGCATCTAGCAACACTTAGCATTACAGGACAGATCAGATCTAGTATATTCAAGCACTAAGAACATGTATATAAGTCAAATCTAACATCCATCCATATTATTAAGCACTAAGAATCAATAGATCATTCATCTATATTAAAGCACTAAGCAAGTAAACACATAAGCACATCAATACATCACACAAAGCATAGCAACACAACATGTGCGTGGTTCACCCCCACCCTGGGGCTACGTCCACCAACTCTTCTCTTCTTTATTATCTTTGGTCAAGCTTCTTACAGGCACATATCATTCAAGTTCTACTCTGTAGAAGATAGGAGATCTGTGTGCACTCTACCATATCCTCCTTCTTCTAGCTAGGGTGTAGCACAAAGCCTTCACACAGTCTCTTACAATGACTTGCACTTAGCTCTGAAAGTCTCACATAGTATGCACCGAAGAAATATCCACTTAGCACTTAGCACTGTCAATCACATAGATTGGACTACAACCATCACTTACATCTAGTCGAAGGGCACTTAGCCATTCATACTCACTACATCGCCTTCACATCTATTTATACATACAAAATATGCCTAAGCATGGGTAAACCCATGGGCCGACATTCCCATACCCGTTACATAATCCCGAATCCCAAAAAGGGCCCTAAAAGGGGCTGAGATCCCGCGATCTCTGCTTCATCTTGCGCTCCACCTTCGACAGCCTGTCGAAGTCCCAAAATAGGTCAAACATGACCAAGAATCCTCAAAACTTGGTCAAGGGCCAACATACACCAATAGGTTTTATTTATGTAAATCATTTTCCCATGCTTTCTGGTGTCTTTTTAGATGTTCAGCCAAAAATCTTTGTATTGTGGTTGAGTATTTTTGTATAAGTGGATACAAATAAACAAATGGAGAGGGAAACCATAACCACAGAGATGCCAACTATCTCCAATCGAGCATATTTCCTCCTCTGGAGATTGAGCTTTACCAATCCTTGATAGGTCATTTCAAAGGTTAAGTAATCCACTTTCTCTCATTGGAGGTTTGTATTAAACCCAAACGTAGCATTTCATTGTCTATTCCTAAAGATTTCGTCGATTGTTTTAATCTTGTGGTAGCTATACGTATTCACTGGACCTATTATTGAGAAATCCTGACCACTCACAATAACACTGCTACCCGTTCTTGTACAGAATAAGTGCATTGCAGAACATAAACAATAAATGTGTTTCTCCCTCTTTATTGTTTCCCTTTATAATATTAAGTGGCACCGTACTCAATGCTTCTCGATATTATAAATGCATTGTTAAGCATGCATTGTGTTCAAAAAAAGCCTAGACTTGTTGGTGCTCTAGGAAATGTATGGATGCACCAACATACATCTTGGGCACACCAACATGTTTTGTTAAAATTAAACATTTTCTAACAATTTTCAATGCATTTTTAAATATTCAATAACACCTCTTCAATGCTCTTGTACATCATAGGTACATCGTAGAACACAAATAATTAAAAAGAATACATCACTTTGTCAATGTTTTTTATAATATTAGGCAACACTATTTGTAGTGCCTCTTGATATTATAAATGCACCATTGAGTGTAATATGTGTACAAAATATCTGAACCTATTGGTGCTCTAAGAAATGTACAGAGGTATTGTTAGTAGTGCCTCTATACGTACCAAGTACAACGACAAATTTTGTTTAATATTAATTTTTTTTCTATATTTGATTGTGCTCTTGTAGATTTTAGAAAGCACTATTGCCAATGCTCTCTTACATTCTAAGTGCACCATCAAAATTATAAATTAATATTTTTCAAAGTTTTCGGTGCATTTTGGAATCTTTGGACATCTTCTTAGTTGTGTGTCTAAGCATACAAAGTGCATCGTATAGGTGTTGGTGCCCCTATACAAGTGGCACACCAATTACCGATAATAATAAAACATGTCCCACTTTCTCAATGCGTTAATTTCAAATATGGAGCATCACTTATGGTGTGTTTGAGGCTATTGTGCACCATGGATGGAGCCTCCCTTTTCAAGGCGCATCGGTGTATTTTACATAATCTTTTTATTATTATTAATAATTAAAAATTTGATTTGTTGTAGATTGTTTATGCCCTGCCTGTGTGTGTACGTACGTTCCTAATGAAATGTGTATGCAAATCATAGGCAATGACAACGATGATAACAATAGGAGCAGGGAAACCCGTACAACTTTGTATAAGAGTGGGAAGCCCAAGAGAGGAAGAAGGATATGTACTCTCATTCTATCATAGCACAAACTCACTCCCTTTTGAGAGATATTGACATCCTCTAGTTTTGTGAGAAGGCTACATCTCTCAAGAGGAATATGTTCTTGTTGATACAATTGTTTTATCACTAGGATCATGCTAGGTAGGCATTTAGGGTCAATCCCTTATCTATGGTATCAACCTGTAGAGGAGGATATTTATTTCATCATTAGGTTGTCTAAGAGGGGAGGATTTTCCCCAGTTCCTTGGTCTCTTGCTTAGTGTTGCAATAAAGTGTCAAATTCCATATGTGCATAGATATGGCATTGCTGACATCTCTAACCCTGGGGACTTCCAAGTTGTCGGTGGCCAGTTGCATTTGGTGCAAAGTAGGCTAGGTGTCTTTCACTTATGGTCACAACACTCGTACATTACACCTCTAATGGGTAGCACATTAATTTCCCTTTGATGCACTGTGTAGATACTTTAGTTCAGAGGCATAGACTATTTTGTTTTGTGACAATTTTGTTCTGCCATTTTTTGTGACAATATTATTTTTCTCTAGATCATTGTTGTGTTGTGTTTGATGGGAGGATGCTCTTCCCCTTTGGTTCAAATATATTTAATTTATTTTTTGAGGGGTTTCCAGTCACTTGGTCGACATTTGACCACCTCCCTCCTAGGTCAATGATTGATGCACATATGTGCATGTGGGGGCCAATGTTTCCCAAGATGGGCCAACTAGAGTGGCCATGTAGGCTGGTCAGTTTTGAAGTATTAGAGTTGGCACTAGCTTGTGAGGATGATAACACCCTTGATCTTGTACAATACCCATATACAAGGATGAACTAACAAGGATGTGTAAGAATCTTATTTACTCAATCTGAGCCACCAAATGCTAGAGGTAATATTATCGTTATGTTTTGAGTAATCAAGATACATATTTTTTTGTCTTATTTAATGCACACAATTTATTGTAACATTTTGTTTAAATAGTCTAATTAGTGTTGTCTACTATTTTGTAGATGTAATCATGTATGTTGGATATGTGCCTTCCCAACAAGATGAGGAAATGGCTAACATTGATGAGCTTCCTTAGATACAGATACCTAACCTGTGACACAGGCCAGATCACAGATTCTGTATGGAGCTAATAGATCAAATATGTCTAGTGATGGCTTGTCATCGAGTGGTCCCTACATGAGCTAGCACGATCATGAAGGACCTTTATCTTGCATCTATATCGGTGACCTTTCCGTGTGATATGACGTTATTAATGAGTTGTGTTGTTAATGTCAGCAACCTACTCAAGAGGTTGAGGGCTTAACATTGCCATCAATATTTTTCTTTAGATTATTCTACTTTGAATTCATATATGAAGGATGATCATCCTTCACCTCTACCATCTCTTGCATGAGTGTACCAACCACCATCTCCTCTGCCTCCTTGTAATATACCATATATAAAAAGTATGCAGAATAAAAATAAAATGCTAGAAATGGCAGAATAACAATAATATAACCAGCATAATCTCCACAATAACATATAAATGATATAAGAACAACAACATAAATAGCACTTTGATTCAGAAAGAAATGTTCACGGGCCTCTTAGAGGGGGAAACCTCCAGTCGAGTAGTGCTCTGTTACAATAATATCCAAGCTAGGTTTTTCATACCCTCGACCCTTATTTATACTAAATATGTCTATCAAGAGAAGCATCTAGAGGAAGATCCTTCTAGAAGCGGAAGCTTCTATTGGGTCTTCTTACATTCGCCTTGTTCTATTTTATTGAAAGGCCTTATTAATATTGAACTTTATTACATCCGAATATATTTCTCTACCTATGTGCGGGTTAGGACCCTAACATGTCCGCCCCCTTAAAAAAAACCTTGTCCTCAAGGCTTGAGATGTGGAAACTGCTGCAGAATGGTAGCTGGTTCCCAACTGGCATCTGCTGGAGTTGTATCTTTCCACTGGACTAGCACTTCCTTGATGGTTCTCTGATGCAGGCGACACTCACGCTGGTCCAAAACTACTTCTAGCTGTAGCCAAATGGATCCTTCTTCAGCTAACTCGGGAAGGTTGGTTTGAATTTGGCACCTAGTTCCAATCACCTTCTTTAAGCATGAAACATGAAAAACAAGATGTAGCTTTGAATCACTGGGCATAGCTAACTGATAGGCGACTTGTCCCACACGCTTGAGAACTGTATAAGGACCATAAAATTTGGGTGCTAGCTTCTGACAATGCTCGGCCTTGAGGGAAGTTTGCTTGTATGGTTGCAGTTGTAGAAACACCTGATCCCCTTCTACAAATTGACGTTCAGAGCGACCTTGATCTACTTGTTGCTTCATGCGATTCTGTGCCATGTCCAAGTTATCTTTGAGGGTACGGAGAATATCCTCTTGAACTGTAAGTGTTTGGTCAACCGCCTGGACCTTCGAGGTACTCGGTAAGTATGAGAGAACTGAAGGTGGCTTCTATCCATATATCGCTTCAAAAGGAGTCATGCATGTAGCTGTATGGTAGGAAGTGTTGTACCACCATTCAGCTAGGGGTAACCATTGAGCCCATTGATTTTTCTTTTCAAAGGAAAAACACCTCAGATATGTTTCCAAAAATTTGTTGACAACTTCCGTTTGACCATCAGTCTGGGGATGATAAGTTGTGCTGAGATGCAATTGGGTGCCCTGTAGCTTGAACTGTTCTTGCCAAAAATTGCTTGTGAAAGTTGGGTCACGATCATAAACAATAGAGTGCGGCATGGCACGAAGCTTGAAGACTTGGTCCATGAAAATGTGAGCCACCGTGTTTGCAGTAAATGGGTGTTGAAGAGAGAAGAAATGAGCATACTTGGAAAGGCGATCCACAACCACCATTATGACTGATTTATTTTCCGATTTGGGTAAGCCGGTAATAAAGTCCATAGAGATATCCTTCCAAATAGCAGGTGGAATCGGAAGCGATTGTAGTGTGCCTGGAGATTTGACTGTTTCTCCCTTGTTGCGTTGACACACATCACATTCAGCGACAAAATTACAGATGTCTTGTTTCATACCATCCCAGAAAAAAGAAAGTTTGACCTTGTCATAGGTTTTGGTGAACCCGAAGTGCCCCACTGTGGGTGTAGCATGAAGCTCAGAAAGTACCGTGGGTTTAAGCTTTGATTGTTTACTTAAATACAAACGACCTTTGTATCGAAGCTCATCCTAGAGCCAAGAGTACCCTGGGGGAGCTGGAGCATTGGTCTGCAATTGTTGGATCAGATGCAAACTTTTGGGATCTTGTAGCCATTCCCGGTAAACAACTTGGAGCCAATCTGGTACAATTAAGGAAAGAGAAAAAAGGGATCCTTCTTCTTCATATTTTCAAGACAGTGCATCTGCCACCACATTGTCTTTGCCTTTCTTGTAAATGATCTCATAATCATATCCAAAGAGCTTAGTCACCCATTTTTGTTGCTCCGGGGAGGAAATGCGTTGTTCCAGAAAGTACTTGAGGCTTTGATGGTCTGTCTTAATTTGGAAACGGTTCCCCAAGAGATAAGGGCGCCACATATCAATGGCATGCAGAATAACCAACATTTCCTTTTCATAGATGGGTTTGCCCAGATTCCTTTCAGATAGTTGCTTGCTGGTGAAGGCCAAAGGTCGACCCTCTTGCATAAGGACATCACCGATTCCTTTCCCCGAGGCATCACATTCCAACACAAAGGTCTTTGTGAAATCAGGAAGGGCCAGAACCGGAGTAGTGCACATGGCCATCTTCAAGGTTTCAAAATCTTGAGCAGCGGCCGGAGTCCAAGTGAAAGAGTTCTTTTTTAGGAGAGCAGTGAGAGGTGCTGCAATCTTTCCATAATTCTTAACAAACTTGTGATAATACCCTGTTAAGCCCAGAAATCCATGCAAAATTTTGAGAGTCTTTGGGTGTGGCCAGTCTTGCATAGATTCAATCTTTTTTGGATCCACCCTGACACCATCCTTGCTAACCAGATGACCCAACTATTCTACTTCTGAGGAACCAAAAGCACATTTAGACTGTTTTAGGAAAAGTTGGTGCTGAGAGAGTAAATGGAGAACTCGATCCACATGAGTAAGATGGTCTGTCCAGGTTTTGTTATAGATTAGGATATCATTAAAGAAAACTAAGAAAATGACGGAGAAAGGGACGAAAGACATGATTCAAGAGGTTTTGGAAGGTGGAGGGGGCATTACACAAGCCAAAGGGCATGACCAAAAACTCATAGTGGCCCTCATGAGATCGAAAGGTCGTCTTGGGAATGTCTGCCTCTTTCATACGTATCTGGTGATAGCCCGAGCGAAGATCAAGTTTAGTAAAGAATTGGGCACCACTCAATTCATCCAGGAGGTCATTAATGACAGGAATGGGAAATTTGTCTTTAATGGTCAATTTGTGAAGGGCACGGAAGTCAGGAAACATTCTCCAAGAACCTTCTTTCTTCAGGACCATAAGAACCTTCTTTCTTCAGGACCATGACTACAGGAGAAGAGTAAGGGCTCGTACTAGAGCGGATAACGCCTGCATTAAGGAGTTCCTGGACTATTTTCTCAATTTCAGTTTTTTGTTAAAAGGGGTGGCGATACGGACGGATATTGGGTGGAAGGCTTCCGGGTATAAGGGGAATGGAATGATCATGAACACCACGGGAAGGAGGGAGTCCTTGGGGAGTGGAAAATACTATTTGATGTTTAGAAAGGAGGGGTTGGAGGTCTTGTGGCACCGGGGGTGTCTCTGTTGCTTGTATGGCATGGAGTTGGGAAATCAGACCAGAATGACCTTTTTTGAGCAGCTTTTCCATGCGATGGGAACCAATGACCTCAGGTGAACCAACAATGATGCCTTGGAATTTATATTGGTGGCCTTCCTGGTCGAATTGCATGGTTAATTCCTTAAAATCCATGAGAATGGGACCCAAAGTCCTTAGCCAGTTTGACCCAACACAATGTCACAACCGCCCATGTCAATCGCAAACATATGGAATTTTAGGTGGTAGTCACCGATTTGGAGACGGAAATTTTCACAGCGCCCTCCACATTTCATTGAACCACCATTGGCAATCATGATTTGGAAATTGTTGACGGCATGGATGTAGCAATGAGTTTCTTGGGCAATGCGGCGATGAATAAAATTATAGGTGCTTCCACTATCAACCAGAATGATGACCTTCTGATGCTTGATGTAACCGATTAACTTGAGGGTTTGGGGAGAGGAGAAGCCAGTGAGAGCATTGACGGAAATGACCAGTTCCAGTTGCATTTGGTGCAAAGTAGGCAAGGTGTATTTCACTTATGGTCACAAAACTGGTACATTACACCTCTAATGGGCAACACATTAATTTCCCTTTGATGCATTGTGTAGATACTTTAGTTCAGAGGCATAGACTATTTTGTTTTGTGACAATTTTGTTCTGCCATTTTTTGTGACAATTTTATTTTGCTCTAGATCATTGTTGTGTTGTGTTTGGTGGGAGGATGGTCTTCCCCTTTGGGTCAAAGATATTTAATTTCTTTTTTGAGGGGTTTCCAGTCACTTGGTCGACATTTGACCACCTCTCTCCTAGGTCAATGATTGATGCACATATGTGCATGTGGGGGCCAATGTTTCCCAAGATGGGCCAACTAGAGTGGCCATGTAGGCTGGTCAGTTTTGAAGTATTAGAGTTGGCACTAGCTTGTGAGGATGATAACACCCTTGATCTTGTACAATACCCATATACAAGGATGAACTAACAAGKATGTGTAAGCATCTTATTTACTCMATCTGAGCCACCAAATGCTAGAGGTAATATTATCGTTATGTTTTGRATAATCYAGATACATATTTTTTWTGTCTTATTTAATGCACACAATTTATTGTAACATTTTGTTTAAATAGTCTAATTAGTGTTGTCTACTATTTTTTAGATGTAATCATGTGTGTCGGATATGTGCCTTCCCAACAAGATGAGGAAATGGCTAACGTTGATGAGCTTCCTTAGATACAGAGACCCAACCTGTGACACAGGCCAGATCACAGATTCTGTATGGAGCTAACAGATCAAATATGTCTAGTGATGGATTGTCATCGAGTGGTCCCTGCATGAGCTAGAACGATCATGAAGGACCTTTATCTTTAATCTATATCGGCGACCTTTCCATGTGATATGACGTTATTAATGAGTCATGTTGTTAATGTCAGCAACCTACTCAAGAGGTTGAGGGATTAACATTGCCATCAATATTTTTCTTTAGATTCTTCTACTTTGAATTCATATATGAAGGATGATCATCCTTCACCTACTTCACCTCTACCATCTCTTGCATGAGTGTACCAACCACCATCTCCTCTGCCTCCTTGTAATATACCATATATAAAAAGTATGCAGAATAAAAATAAAATGCTAGAAATGGCAGAATAACAGTAATATAACCAACATAATCTCCACAATAACATAGAAATGATATAAGAACAACAACAGAAATAACACTTTGATTGAGAAAGCGATGTTCATGGGCCTCTTCGAGGGGGCAACCTCCAGTCGAGCAACGCTCTGTTACAATAATCTCCAAGCTAGGTTTTTCATACCCTCAACCCTTATTTATACTAAATATGTCTATTAAGAGAAGCATCTAGAGGAAGATCCTTCTAGAAGCGGACACTTCTATTAGGTGTTCTTACATCCGCCTTATTCTATTTTATTGAAAGGCCTTATTAATATTGACCTTTATTACATCTGAATATATTGCTCTACCTATGTGCAGGTTAGGACCCTAACATGTCCGCCCCCTTAAAAACAGCCTTGTCCTCAAGGCTTGAGATGTGGAAACTGCTGCATAATGGTACCTGGTTCCCAAGTGGCATTTGCTGGAGTTGTATCTTTCCACTGGACTAGAACTTCCTTGATGGTTCTCTAACGCAGGCGACGCTCACACTGGTCCAAAACTGCTTCTAGCTGTAGCCAAATGGATCGTTCTTCAACTAACTCGGGAAGGTTGGTTTGAATTTGGCACCTAGTTCTAATCACGTTCTTTAAGCATGAAACATGAAAAACAAGATGTAGCTTTGAATCACTGGGTAGAGCTAACTGATAGGCGACTTGTCCCACATGCTTGAGAACTGTATAAGGACCATAAAATTTGGGTGTTAGCTTTTGACAATGCTCGGCCTTGAGGGAAGTTTGCTTGTATGGTTGCAGTCATAGAAACACCTGATCCCCTTCTGCAAATTGACGTTCAGAGCGACCTTGATCTACTTGTTGCTTCATGCGATTCTGTACCATGGCCAAGTTCTCTTTGAGGGTACGAAGAATATCCTCTCGAACTGTAAGTGTTTGGTCAACCGCCTGGACCTTCGAGGTACCCGGTAAGTATGAGAGAACTGAAGGTGGATTCTGTCCATATATCGCTTCAAAAGGAGTCATGCGTGTAGCTGTATGGTAGGAAGTGTTGTACCACCATTCAACTAGGGGTAATCATTGAGCCCAGTGATTTTTCTTTTCAGAGGAAAAACACCTCAGATATGTTTCCAAACATTTGTTGACAACTTCCGTTTGACCATCAGTCTGGGGATGATAAGTTGTGCTGAGATGCAATTGGGTGCCCTGTAGCTTGAACTGTTCTTGCCAAAAATTGCTTGTGAAAGTTGGGTCACGATAAAAAACAATAGAGTGCGGCATGCCATGAAGCTTGAAGTCCTGGTCCATGAAAATTTGAGCCACCGTGTTTGCAGTAAATGTGTGTTGAAGAGGGAAGAAATGAGCATACTTGGAAAGGCGATCCACAACCACCATTATGACTGATTTATTTCCCGATTTGGGTAGGCCAGTAATAAAGTCCATAGAGATATCCTTCCATATAGCAGGTGGAATCGGAATCCGTTGTAGTGTGCCTGGAGATTTGACTGTTTCTCCCTTGTTGCGTTGACACACATCACATTCAGTGACAAAATTATGGATGTCCTGTTTCATACCATCCCAGAAAAAAGAACGTTTGACCCTGTCATAGGTTTTGGTGAACCCGAAGTGCCCCGCTGTGGGTGTAGCATGAAGCTCAGAAAGTACCATAGGTTTAAGCTTTGATTGTTTACTTAAATACAAATGACCTTCGTATCGAAGCTCATCCTGGAGCCAGGAGTACCCTGGGGGAGCTGGAGCATTGGTCTGCAGTTGTTGGATCGGATGCAAACTTTTGGGATCTTGTAGCCATTCCTGGCAAACAGATTGGAGCCAATCTTGTACAATGAAGGAAAGAGAAAAAAGGGATCCTTCTTCTTCATATTCTTGGGATAGTGCATCCGCCACCACATTGTCTTTGTATTTATATTAAATGATCTCATAATCATATCCAAAGAGCTTAGTCACCCATTTTTTTTTCTCTGGGGAGGAAATGCATTGTTCCAGAAAGTACTTGAGGCTTTGATGGTTTGTCTTAATTTGGAAACATTGCCCCAAGAGATAAGGGCGCCACAGATCAATGACATGCAGAATAGCCAACATTTCCTTTTCATAGATGGGTTTGCCCAGATTCCTTTCAGATAGTTGCTTGTTGGTGAAGGCCAAAGGTCGACCCTCTTGCATAAGGACATCACCGATTCCTTTCCCCGAGGCATCACATTCCAACACAAAGGTCTTTGTGAAATCGGGAAGGGCCAGAACCGGAGTAGTGCACATGGCCACCTTCAAGGTTTCAAAAGCTTGAGCAGCGGATGGAGTCCAAGTGAAAGAGTTCTTTTTTAGGAGAGCAGTGAGAGGTGCTGCAATCTTTCCATAATTCTTAACAAACTTGTGATAATACCCTGTTAAGCCCAAAAATCCACACAAGCTTTTGAGAGTCTTTGGGTGCGGCTAGTCTTGCATAGATTCTATCTTTTTTGGATCCACCCTGATGCCATCCTTGCTAACCAGATGACCCAAGTATTCTACTTCTGAGGCACCAAAAGCACATTTAGACTTTTTTAGGAAAAGTTGGTGCTGAGAGAGTAAATGGAGAACTCGATCCACATGAGTAAGATGGTTTTTCCAGGTTTTGTTATAGATGAGGATATCATAAAAGAAAACTAAGAAAATGACGGAGAAAGGGACGAAAGACATGATTCATGAGGCTTTGGAAGGTGGAGGGGGCATTACACAAGCCAAAGGGCATGACCAAAAACTCATAGTGGCCCTCATGAGTTCGAAAGGTCGTCTTGGGAATGTATGCCTCTTTCATACGTATCTGGTGATAGCTCCAACGAAGATCAAGTTTAGTAAAGAATTGAGCACCACTCAATTCATCCAGGAGGTCATCAATGACAGGAATGGGAAATTTGTCTTTAATGGTCAATTTGTTGAGGGCACGGAAGAAAGGACACATTCTCCAAGAACATTCTTTCTTCAGGACCATGACTACATGAGAAGAGTAAGGGCTCGTACTAGAGCAGATAACGCCTGCATTAAGGAGTTCCTGAACTATTTTCTCAATTTCATTTTTTTGTGAAAAGGGGTGGCGATACAGACGGATATTGGGTGGAAGGCTTCCGGGTACAAGGGGAATGGAATGATCATGAACACCACGGGAAGGAGGGAGTCCTTGGGGAGTGGAAAATACCATTTAATGTTTAGAAAGGAGGGCTTGGAGGTCTTGTGGCACCGGGTGTGTCTCTGTTTCTTGTATGGCATGGAGTTGGGCAATCACACCAGAATGACCTTTTTTGAGCAGCTTTTCCATGCGATGGGAACTAATGATCTCAGGTGAACCAACAATGATTCCTTGGAATTTAAATTGGTGGCCTTCCTGATCGAATTGCATGGTTAATTCCTTAAAATCCATGAAAATGGGACCCAAATTCCTTAGCCAGTTTGACCCAACACAATGTCACAACCGCCCATGTCAATCGCAAACATATGGGATTTTAGGTGGTAGTCACCGATTTGGAGATGGAAATTTTCACAGCGCCCTCCACATTTCATTGAACCACCATTGGCAATCATGATTTGGAAATTGTTGATGGCATGGATGTAGCAATGAGTTTCTTGGGCAATGCGGCGATGAATAAAATTATGGGTGCTTCCACTATCAACCAGAATGATGACCTTCTGATGCTTGATGTAACCGATTAACTTGAGGGTTTGGGGAGCGGAGAAGCCAGTGAGAGCATTGAGGGAAATGACCGGTTCCAGTTGCATTTGGTGCAAAGTAGGCTAGGTGTCTTTCACTTATGGTCACAACACTAGTACATTACACCTCTAATGGGTAGCACATTAATTTCCCTTTGATGCACCGTGTAGATACTTTAGTTCAGAGGCATAGACTATTTTGTTTTGTGACAATTTTGTTCCGCCATTTTTTGTGACAATTTTATTTTGCTCTAGATCATTGTTGTGTTGTGTTTGATGGGAGGATGGTCTTCCCCTTTGGGTCAAAGATATTTAATTTATTTTTTGAGGGGTTTCCAGTCACTTGGTCGACATTTGACCACCTCCCTCCTAGGTCAATGATTGATGCACATATGTGCATGTGGGGGCCAATGTTTCCCAAGATGGGCCAACTAGAGTGGCCATGTAGGCTGGTCAGTTTTGAAGTATTAGAGTTGGCACTAGCTTGTGAGGATGATAACACCCTTGATCTTGTACAATACCCATATACAAGGATGAACTAACAAGGATGTGTAAGCATCTTATTTACTCAATCTGAGCCACCAAATGCTAGAGGTAATATTATCGTTATGTTTTGAATAATCCAGATACATGTTTTTTTGTCTTTTTTAATGCACACAATTTATTGTAACATTTTGTTTAAATAGTCTAATTAGTGTTGTCTACTATTTTGTAAATGTAATCATGTATGTCGTATATGTGCCTTCCCAACAAGATGAGGAAATGGCTAACATTGATTAGCTTCCGTAGATACAGAGACCCAACCTGTGACACAGGCCAGATCACAGATTCTGTATGGAGGTAATAGATCAAATATGTCTAGTAATGGCTTGTCATCGAGTGGTCCCTACATGAGCTAGCACGATCATGAAGGACCTTTATTTTTCATCTATATTGGTGAACTTTCCGTGTGATATGACGTTATTAATGAGTCATGTTGTTAATGTCAGCAACCTACTCGAGAGGTTGATGGCTTAACATTGCCATCAATATTTTTCTTTAGATTCTTCTACTTTGAATTCATATATGAAGGATGATCATCCTTCACCTCCTTCACCTCTACAATCTCTTGCATGAGTGTACCAACCACCATCTCCTCTGCCTCCTTGTAATATACCATATATAAAAAGTATGCAGAATAAAAATAAAATGCTAGAAATGGCAGAATAACAGTAATATAACCAGCATAATCTCCACAATAACATAGAAATGATATAAGAACAACAACAGAAATAACACTTTGATTCAGAAAGAAATGTTCATGGGCCTCTTCGAGGGGGAAACCTCCACTCGAGAAACGCTCTGTTACAATAATCTGCAAGATAGGTTTTTCATACCCTCGACCCTTATTTATACTAAATATGTCTATCAAGAGAAGCATCTAGAGGAAGATCCTTCTAGAAGCGGAAGCTTCTATTAGGTCTTCTTACATCCGCCTTATTCTATTTTATTGAAATGCCTTATTAATATTGACCTTTATTACATCCGAATATATTGCTCTACCTATGTGCGGGTTAGGACCCTAACATGTCCGCCCCCTTAAAAACAACCTTGTCCTCAAGGCTTGAGATGTGGAAACTGCTACAAAATGGTAGTTGGTTCCCAACTGGCATTTGCTAGATTTGTATCTTTCCACTGGACTAGCACTTCCTTGATGGTTCTCTGACGCAAACGACGCTCACGCTGGTCCAAAACTACTTCTAGCTGTAGCCAAATGGATCCTTCTTCAGCTAACTCGAGAAGGTTGGTTTGAATTTGGCACCTAGTTCCAATCACCTTCTTTAAGCATGAAACATGAAAAACAAGATGTAGCTTCAAATCACTGGGCTGAGCTAACTGATAGGCAACTTGTCCCACACGCTTGTGATCTATATAAGGACCATAAAATTTGGGCGCTAGCTTTTGACAATGCTCGGCCTTGAGGGAAGTTTGCTTGTATGGTTGCAGTCATAGAAACACCTGATCACCTTCTGCAAATTGACGTTCAGAGCGACCTTGATCTACTTGTTGCTTCATGCGATTCTGTGCCATGGCCAAGTTCTCTTTGAGGGTACGGAAGAATATCCTCTCGAACTATAAGTGTTTTGTCAACCGCCTGGACCTTCGAGGTACCCAGTAAGTATGAGAGAGTTGAAGGTGGATTTTGTCCATATATCGCTTCAAAAGGAGTCATGCATGTAGTTGTATGGTAGGAAGTGTTGTAGCACCATTCAGCTAGGGGTAACCATTGATCCCACTGATTTTTCTTTTCATAGGCAAAACACCTCAAATATGTTTCCAAACATTTGTTGACAACTTCCATTTGACCATCAGTCTGGGGATGATAAGCTGTGCTGAGATGCAATTGGGTGCCCTATAGCTTGAATAGTTCTTGCCAAAAATTGCTTGTGAAAGTTGGGTCATGATCAGAAACAATAGAGTGCGGCATGCCATGAAGCTTGAAGACCTGGTCCACGAAAATTTTAGCCACCGTGTTTGCAGTAAATGGTTGTTGAAGAGCGCAGAAATGAGCATACTTGGAATGGCGATCCACAACCACCATTATGAATGATTTATTTCTCGATTTGGGTAAGCCGGTAATAAAGTCCATAGAGATATCCTTCCAAATAGCAGGTGGAATCGGAAGCGGTTGTAGTGTGCCCAGAGATTTGACTGTTTCTCCCTTGTTGCATTGACACACATCACATTCAGCGACAAAATTACGGATGTCCTGTTTCATACCATCCCAGAAAAAAGAACGTTTTACCCTGTCATAGGTTTTGGTGAACCCGAAGTGCCCCGCTGTGGGTGTAGCATGAAGCTCATAAAGTACCGTGGGTTTAAGCTTTGATTGTTTACTTAAATAATAATGGCCTTTGTATCGAAGCTCATCCTAGAGCCAAGAGTACCCTGGGGGAGTTGGAGCATTGGTCTGCAATTGCTGGATCAGATGCGAACTTTTGGGATCTTGTAGCCATTCCTGGCAAACAGCTTGGAGCCAATCTGGTACAATGAAGGAAAGAGAAAAAAGGGATCCCTCTTCTTCATATTTTCGGGACAGTGCATCCGCCACCACATTGTCTTTGCCTTTCTTGTAAATGCTCTCATAATCATATCCAAAGAGCTTAGTCACCCATTTTTGTTGCTCCGGGGAGGAAATGCGTTGTTCCAGAAAGTACATGAGGCTTTGATGGTCTGTCTTAATTTGGAAATGTTGCCCCAAGAGATAAGGGCACCATAGATAAATGGCATGCAGAATAGCCAACATTTCCCTTTCATAGATGGGTTTGCCCAGATTCCTTTCAGATAGTTTCTTGCTGGTGAAGGCCAAAGGTCGACCCTCTTGCATAAGGACATCACCGATTCCTTTCCCCGAGGCATCACATTCCAACACAAAGGTCTTTGTGAAATCAGGAAGGGCCATAACTAGAGTAGTACACATGGCCATCTTCAAGGTTTGAAAAGCTTGAGCAGCAGCCGGAGTCCAAGTGAAAGAGTTCTTTTTTAGGAGAGAAGTGAGAGGTGATGCAATCTTTCCATAATTCTTAACAAACTTGTGATAATACCCTGTTAAGCCAAGAAATCCACACAAGCTTTTGAGAGTCTTTGGGTGCGGCCAGTCTTGCATAGCTTCAATCTTTTTTGGATCCACCCTGACGCAATCCTTGCTAACCAGATGACCCAAGTATTCTACTTCTGAGGCACCAAAAGCACATTTAGATTGTTTTAGGAAAAGTTGGTGCTGAGAGAGTAAATGGAGAACTCGATCCACATGAGTAAGATGGTCTGTCCAGGTTTTGTTATAGATGAGGATATCATCAAAGAAAACTAAGAAAATAATGGAGAGAGGGACGAAAGACATGATTCATGAGGATTTGGAAGGTGGAGGGGGCATTACACAAGCCAAAGGGCATGACCAAAAACTCATAGTGGCCCTCATGAGTTTGAAAGGCCGTATTGGGAATGTCTGCCTCTTTCATACGTATCTGGTGATAGCCCAAGCGAAGATCAAGTTTAGTAAAGAATTGGGCACCACTCAATTCATCCAGGAGGTCATCAATGACAGGAATGAGAAATTTGTCTTTAATGGTCAATTTGTTGAGGGCACGGAAATCAGGACACATTCTACAAGAACCTTCTTTCTTCAAGACCATGACTACAGGAGAAGAGTAAGAGCTCGTACTAAAGCGGATAACACCTGCATTAAGGAGTTCCTGGACTATTTTCTCAATTTCATTTTTTTGTGAAAAGGGGTGGCGATACGGACGGATATTGGGTGGAAGGCTTCCGGGTACAAGTGGAATGGAATGATCATGAACACCACGGAAAGGAGGGAGTCCTTGGGGAGTGGAAAATACCATTTGATGTTTAGAAAGGAGGGCTTGGAGGTCTTGTGGCATTGAGGGTGTCTTTGTTGCTTGTATGGCATGGAGTTGGGAAATCACACCATAATGACCTTTTTTGAGCAACTTTTCCATGTGATGGGAACTAATGACCTCAGGTGAACCAACAATGATGCCTTGGAATTTATATTGGTGGCCTTCCTAGTCGATTTGCATGGTTAATTCCTTAAAATCCATGAGAATGGAACCCAAAGTCCTTAGCTAGTCTGACCCAACACAATGTCACAACCGCCCATGTCAATCGCAAACATATGGGATTTTAGGTGGTAGTCACCGATTTGGAGACGGAAATTTTCACAGCGCCTTCCACATTTCATTGAACCACCATTGGCAATCATGATTTGGAAATTGTTGACGGTATGGATGTAGCAATGAGTTTCTTGGGAAATGCGACGACGAATAAAATTATGGGTGCTTCCACTATCAACCAGAATGATGACCTTCTGATTCTTGATGTAACCGATTAACTTGAGGGTTTGGGGAGCGGAGAAGCCAGTGAGAGCATTGAGGGAAATGACCGGTTCCAGTTGCATTTGGCGCAAAGTAGGCTAGGTGTCTTTCACTTATGGTCACAACACTGGTACATTACACCTGTAATGGGTAGCACATTAATTTCCCTTTGATGCACTGTGTAGATACTTTAGTTCAGAGGCATAGACTATTTTGTTTTGTGACAATTTTGTTCTGCCATTTTTTGTGACAATTTTATTTTTCTCTAGATCATTGTTGTGTTGTGTTTGATGGGAGGATGGTCTTCCCGTTTGGGTCAAAGATATTTAATTTGTTTTTTGAGGGGTTTCCAGTCACTTGGTCGACATTTGACCACCTCCCTCCTAGGTCAATGATTGATGCACATATGTGCATGTGGGGGCCAATGTTTCCCAAGATGGGCCAACTAGAGTGGCCATGTAGGCTGGTCAGTTTTGAAGTATTAGAGTTGGCACTAGATTGTGAGGATGATAACACCCTTGATCTTGTACAATACCCATATACAAGGATGTACTAACAAGGATGTGTAAGCATCTTATTTACTCAATCTGAGCCACCAAATGCTAGAGGTAATATTATCGTTATGTTTTGAATAATCTAGATACATATTTTTTTGTCTTATTTAATGCACACAATTTATTGTAACATTTTGTTTAAATAGTCTAATTAGTGTTGTCTACTATTTTGTAGATGTAATCATGTATGTCGGATATGTGCCTTCCCAACAAGATGAGGAAATGGCTAACGTTGATGAGCTTCCTTAGATACAGAGACCCAACCTGTGACACAGGCCAGATCACAGATTCTGTATGGAGCTAACAAATCAAATATGTATAGTGATGTCTTGTCATCGAGTGGTCCCTACATGAGCTAGCACGATCATGAAGGACCTTTATCTTTCATCTATATCAGTGACCTTTCCGTGTGATATGACGTTATTAATGAGTCATGTTGTTAATGTCAACAACCTACTCGAGAGGTTGAGGGCTTAACATTGCCATCAATATTTTTCTTTAGATTCTTCTACTTTGAATTCATATATGAAGGATGATCATCCTTCACCTCCTTCACCTCTACCATCTCTTGCATGAGTGTACCAACCACCATCTCCTCTGCCTCCTTGTAATATACCATATATAAAAAGTATGTAGAATAAAAATAATGTGCTAGAAACGGCAGAATAACAGTAATATAACCAACATAATCTCCACAATAACATAGAAATGATATAAGAACAACAACAGAAATAACACTTTGATTCAGAAAGCAATGTTCACGGGCCTCTTCGAGGGGGAAACCTCCAGTCGAGCAACGCTCTGTTACAATAATATCCAAGCTAGATTTTTCATACCCTCTACCCTTATTTATACTAAATATGTCTATCAAGAGAAGCATCTAGAGGAAGATCCTTCTAGATGCAGATGGTTCTATTAGGTCCTCTTACATCCGCCTTATTCTATTTTATTGAAAGGCCTTATTAATATTGACCTTTATTACATCCGAATATATTTCTCTACCTATGTGCGGGTTAGGACCCTAACATGTCCGCCCCCTTAAAAACAACCTTGTCCTCAAGGCTTGAGATGTGGAAACTGCTGCAGAATGGTAGTTGGTTCCCAAGTGGCATCTGTTGTAGTTGTATCTTTCCACTGGACTAGCACTTCCTTGATGGCTGTCTGACGCAGGCGACGCTCATGCTGGTCCAAAACTGCTTCTAGTTGTATTCAAATGGATCCTTCTTCAGCTAACTCGGGAAGGTTGGTTTGAATTTGGCACCTAGTTCCAATCACCTTCTTTAAGCATGAAACATGAAAAACAAGATGTAGCTTCGAATCACTGGGCTGAGATAACTGATAGGCGACTTGTCCCACACGCTTGTGAACTGTATAAGGACCATAAAATTTGGGCGCTAACTTCTGACAATGCTCCCTTGAGGGAAGTTTGCTTGTATGGTTGCAGTCGTAGAAACACCTGATCCCCTTCTGCAAATTGACGTTCAGAGCGACCTTTATCAACTTGTTGCTTCATGCGATTCTGTGCCATGGCCAAGTTCTCTTTGAGGGCACGAAGAATATCCTCTCGAGCTGTAAGTGTTTGGTCAACCGCCTGGACCTTCGAGGTACCCGATAAGTATGAGAGAACTGAAGGTGGCTTATGTCCATATATCGCTTCAAAAGGAGTCATGCGTGTAGTTGTATGGTAGGAAGTATTGTACCACCATTCAGCTAGGGGTAACCATTGAGCCCACTGATTTTTCTTTTCAGAGGCAAAACACCTCAGATATGTTTCCAAACATTTGTTGACAACTTCTGTTTGACCATTAGTCTGGGGATGATAAACTGTGCTAAGATGCAATTGGGTGCCCTGTAGCTTGAATAGTTCTTGCCAAAAATTGCTTGTGAAAGTTGGGTCATGATCAGAAACAATAGAGTGCGGCATGCCATGAAGCTTGAAGTCCTGGTCCATGAAAATTTGAGCCACCGTGTTTGCAGTAAATGGGTGTTGAAGAGCGCAGAAATGAGCATACTTGGAATGGCGATCCACAACCACCATTATGAATGATTTATTTCCCGATTTGGGTAAGCCGGTAATAAAGTCCATAGAGATATCCTTCCAAATAGCAGGTGGAATCGGAAGCGGTTGTAGTGTGCCCAGAGATTTGACTGTTTCTCCCTTGTTGCGTTGACACACATCACATTCAGCGACAAAATTACGGATGTCCTTTTTCATACCATCCCAGAAAAAAAAAACGTTTTACCCTGTCATAGGTTTTGGTGAACCCGAAGTGCCCCGCTGTGGGTGTAGCATGAAGCTCAGAAAGTACCGTGGCTTTAAGCTTTTATTGTTTACTTGAATAAAAACGACCTTTGTATCGAAGCTCATCCTGGAGCCAAGAGTACCCTGGGGGAGCTGGATTATTGGTCTGCAATTGCTGGATCAGATGCGAACTTTTGGGATCTTGTAGCCATTCCTGGCGAACAGCTTGGAGCCAATCTGGTACAATGAAGGAAAGAGAAAAAAGGGATCCTTCTTCTTCATATTTTCGGGACAGTGCATCCG
>ML845810.1:20960-36317 GCA_009831015.1 Picea engelmannii | reverse complement strand
CTTGTAACGATGTCATCCAATTTTCCCTTTTTTCACCCAGTTCCTTTTGTACTAGTAAGTTTCTCACAACATGGTAAGGAACGATGACTTTAGTTATGGATTTCAGCAAATACGACCAGAAGTGTGTCACTTCTTTGAAAACAGCATATGCCTGCTGATCTACAGCTGGGTAATTCAGTTCAGCCCCTTTGAAAGATGAGCTCATGAAGGCAATGGATACTTCATTTCTTTCATCATTTTTCTGTGTTAACACAACAGTGTAAGATCGATTGGAGGCAAAGGTGTAAAGGGTGAATCTTAGGGTCCTAACCCACACATAGGTAGAACAATATACTCAGATGTAATAAAGGTCAATATTAATAAGGACTTGCAATAAAATAGAATAATTCGAATGTAAGAAGATCTAATAGAAGCTTCCGCTTCTAGAAGGATCTTCCTCTAGATGCTTCTTTTGATAGACATATTTAGTATAAATAGGAGTCGAGGGTATGAGAACCCTAGCTTGGAGATTATTGTAATAGAGCTTTGTTCGACTAGAGGTTGCCCCCTCGAAGAGGCCCATGAACATTTCTCTCAGAATCAAAGTGTTATTTATGTTTTTATTCTTATATCATTTAAGTGTTGTTGTGGTGATTATTCTAGTTATATTGTTGTTATTATTCCATTTCTAGCATTTTATTTCTATTCTGCATACTTTTTATATCTGGTATATTACAAGTGGTATCAAAGCACTTTCCTTGGTAGAAATTGGGGGTAAATTGTTTCCAGGGTAGAGACATATTCCAGCATATTTAAGCCACAAAGATATATCATTATTCACATAAACCCACAGTCCAGGGATTCATACACACAAGAAATACAAGTGTTTATTAAGCGCACATCTGTTGGCCACCCTTGTAACCCCTGTTGGTACCCCTTCGAGTGGTAGCGCATCAGACAACACATGTGTATGGATCAACCTATATTTCCTGATGTCCTCTTTAGATAAACCTATCATCCCCCTGAATGTTATAGTTCCACCGATAACAACACTCGGGAAGATACTCTCTAGTACCTAGGTAGTTTGGTAGTATGGCTAAGGGTATAGTCTATCCTCCTTAGATAGTGCCCTAAGATATTGGGCTGAGTACTACTGTTGGACCCCACACATATATCAGAGAGCTATAGCATAGGGAAAAACCTTGTCTATAGAACCCTTGAATACCTAACCCTTTGGGAAAGAAACATAAAAAAATTAAAACATACAAGATCTATTGCCACACAACTGTGTTCAGGTTGCCAAGTAAATACACATTTATTTTTGGTTAAGCATTTGCTCATTTCCTCTCTACAGTATTCTTCAGACTGGAGTATAACTCACCATTATTTGAGACCTATTCCATTGGATTCATCTCTTCGACCTTATCATATTCATACATATCATTTTTCGGCAAAATTTTTGACCCTGCCCGCCCCTTTTCAGTTCCCCCATCCTCATGGCCCATACCTGTAGCCAAGACTTGGAAGCTTGCTGCAACACCTTGCAATATAGTCTCATCAAGGCCCAACAAGAAGTGAAACAACTTAGTGCCAATGTTGTCTCCATCAATACAACCATGTAGTCCTCAATGGAGAAAATCAAACAAGACCTCACCACCCAATTTGAATCTGTCTTTTCGACACTCTGCACCAAACTGCATATCCCTACAGATAACCCTTCCTCTTCCTCACCTCCACATACTGAAGATAAACATTCATCGCATTCCCATAACTTTTAGATCCATCACTTTCAACGTGACCTATGCCTTCTGCGAGTGGATGTGACCAAATTTGATGGCTCAGACCCCACTGCTTGGGTAACCCAAATGGAACATTATTTCTCTTTATACGACATTAAAGATGACTTGGCCAAACTCTAGTATGGTGTCCTCCATATAGATCAAGAGCATTGGCAATGGTGGAAAGGGAGAAAAACTTCTTGTCAAGGGTATATTGCTTGGACACACTTTTTGGCAGAGCTTTATGAATGCTTTGACACTGTCACCAACAATTTGGGCCATTTAACAAAGTTGAAACAATCAGGAACAATGGAATACTTTATATTTGCCTTTGAGCACCTGTCTTTTTGGGCAGAGGTCATGTCTGATGCCTTTTTCCGAGAATGTTTTATCAATGACCTCAAGGATGATATTCGGGCCCATGTCCTCATGGATTGGCCTCAAAGTTGGGTGGAGGCTAGTAAAAGAGCTAAAGAATAACAACAGGTTGTATCTTCTCAAAACTGGAAACCCTCCTTTATCCCTCTCCCTAAACCAGTAAATCCCACTACTCCCTTCGCTCCACTAAAGATCCAAAAATTGACCAGGGATGAAATGGATGAATGCCAACTCAAAGGCCTTTGTTATAATTATGATGAAAAATATTTCCCAAGCCACAAGTGTAAGGAACAAAATCTTTTTATGGCCATCTCTAAGGATATTTTAGAAGAGGATGTTGAAACTCCCCTTGTGTCTGAGTCACCTGCAACCCCCAACATAACCCCTCACTCAGACCCTCCCAAAGTAGAACCGGTCATTTCTCTCAATTCTCTCGCTGGATTCTTCACTCCCCAAACCCTGAAGCTAATCAGTTACATCGAGCATCGGAAGGTCATCACTCTGGTTGATAGTGGAAGCACCCATAATTTTATTCATCGTTTCATTTCCCAAGAAACTCATTTATACATCCATGCCATCAATAATTTCCAAATCATGATTTCCAATGGTGGCTCCATGAAATGTGGAGGGCGTTGTGAAAATGTGTGTCTCCGAATTGGTGACTACCACCTGAAATCTCATATGTTTGCTATCGACATTGGCGGTTGTGACATTGTGTTGGGTGAAGACTGGATAAAGACTTTGGCTCCCATTCTCATGGATTTTAAGGAATTAACCATGCAATTTGACCAGGAGGGACACCAATATAAGTTCCAAGGCATCACTGTCAGTTCACCTAAGATCATTAGTTCCCATCGCATGGAAAAGATGCTAAAAAAGGGCCATTCTGGTGTTATTGCGCAACTCCATGCCATACAAGCAACATAAACACCCTCGTTGTTGCAAGACCTCCAAGCCATCCTTTCTAAAAATCAAGCGGTCTTGTCCACTCCCTAGGGACTCCCTCCTTCACGTTGTGTTCATGATCATTCCATTCCCCTTGTACCCAGAAGCCTTCCTCCCAATATTTGTTCGTATTGTCACCCCTTTTCTCAAAAAAATGAAATTGACAAAATGGTCCAGGAACTCCTTAATGCAGGTGTTATCCACCCTAGTACAAGCCCCTACTCTTCTCATGTGGTCATGGTCCTGAAGAAATAAGGTTCTTGGTGAATGTGTCTTGACTTTCGTGCCCTCAACAAACTTACCATTAAAGATAAATTTCTGATTCCTGTCATTGATGACCTCCTGGATGAACTGAGTGGCACCCAATTCTTTACTAAACTTGATCTTTGTTCGGGCTACCACCAGATACGTATGAAAGAGGTAGGCATTCCCAAGACTGCCTTTAGAAATCATGAGGGCCACTATGAATTTTTGGTCATGTGCTTTGGCTTGTGTAATGCCCCCTCCACCTTCCAAAGCCTCATGAATCACGTCTTTCGTCATTTTCTTCATCATTTTTTCTTAGTTTTTTTTTACAATATCCTCATCTATAGAAAGACCTGGACAAAACATCTTTCTCATGTGGATCGATTTCTCCATCTACTCTCTCAGCACCAACTTTTCCTGAAATAGTCTAAATGTGCTTTTGGTGCCTCATAAGTAGAGTAATTGGGTCATCTGGTTGGAAAGGACGATGTTAGGGTGGATCCTAAAAATATTGAAGCTATGCAAGACTAGCCTCACCCAAAGACTCTCAAAATATTGAGTGGATTTATGGGCTTAACAGGTTATTATCACAATTTTGTTAAGAATTATGGAAAGATTGCAGCACCTCTCACTACTCTCCTAAAAAAGAACTCTTTCACTTGGACTCTAGCTACTGCTCAATATTTTCAAACTTTGAAGATGGTCATGTGCACCACTCCAGTCTTGGCCCTTCCTAATTTCACAAATACCTTTGTCTTGGAATGTGATTCTTCAGGGAAAGGAATTAGTGATGTCTTTATGTAAGAGGGTCGGCCTTTGGCCTTTACTAGCAAGCAACTATCTGAAATAAATATGGGAAAATCTATCTATGAAAAGGAAATGTTGGCTATTCTACATGTCGTTGATTTGTGACATCCTTATCTATTGGGGCAACTCTTCCAAATTAAGACAGACCATCAAAGCTTCAAGTATTTTATGGAACAATGCATTTCCTCCTCGGAGCAACAAAAATGGGTGACTAATCTATTTGGCTATGATTATGAGATCATTTACAAGAAAGGAAAATAAAATTTGGTTGAAGATGCAATTTCCCACAAATATGAAGATGAATGATCCCTTTTTTCTCTTTCCTTCATTGTACTAGATTAGCTCCAAGCCGTTCGCTAGGAATGGCTACAAGATCCAAAAATTTCGTAGTTGATCTAACAATTGCAGTCCAGTGCTCCATCTCCCCCAGGGTACTCTTGGCTCCATGATGAGCTTCAATACAAAGTCCATTTGTATTTAAGTAAACAATCAAAGCTTAAATCCATGGAACTTTCTGAGCTTCATGCTACACTGACAGCGGGGCACTCCGGGTTCACCAAAACCTATGACAGGGTCAAACATTCTTTTTTCTGGGATGGTATGAAACATGAAATTCATAATTTTGTCGTCGAATGTGATGTGTGTCAATGTAACAAGGGAGAAATAATCAAATCTCTGGGCACACTACAACTGCTCCCAATTCCACCTGCTATTTGGAAGGACATCTCTATGGATTTTATTATAGGCTTACCCAAATCAGGAAATAAATCATTCATGATGGTGGTTGTTGATCACCTTTCCAAGTATGCTCATTTTTGTACTCTTCAACAACCATTTACAACATCCACAGTGGCTCAAAGTTTCATGGATCATGTCTTCAAGCTTCATGGCATGACAGACTCTATTGTTTCTGATCATGACCCAACTTTCACAAGTAATTTTTGGCAAGAACTGTTCAAGCTACAAGGCACCCAATTTCATCTCAGTACAACTTATCATCCCTAGAGTGATGGTCAAACAGAAGTTGTCAACAAGTGTTTGGAAACATATTTGAGGTGTTTTACCTCGAAAAAGAAAAATTAGTGGGCTCAATGGCTACCCCTAGCTGAATGGTGGTACAACACTTCATACCATACATCTACATGCATGACTCCTTTTGAAGCGACATATGGAAAGAATCCACCTTCAGTCCTCTCATACTTACCTGGTGTTTCGAAGGTCCAGGCAGTTGACCAAACACTTATAGTTCAAGAGGATATTCTCCATACTCTCAAAGAGAATATGGTCATGGCACAAAATCACATGAAGCAACAAGCAGATCAAGGTCCCTCTAAACGTCAATTTGAAGAAGGGGATCGGGTGTTTCTTCACCTGCAACCTTATAAGAAGAATTCCCTCAAGGCCGAGCATTTTTAGAAGCTAGCGCCCAAATTTTATGGTCCTTATATAGTTCTCAAGCATGTGGGACAGGTGGCCTATCAGTTAGCTTTGCCCAGTCATTCGAAGCTACATCCTAATTTCAAATTTCCTACTTAAAGAAGGTGATCATAACTAAGTGCCAAATTCAAACCAACCTTCTCGAGTTAGCCAAAGAAGGATCCATTTGGCTACAACCACAAGAAGTTTTGGACCAGCGTGAGCATCGCCTACGTCAGAGAACCATCAAGGAAGTGTTAATCTAGTGGAAAGATACAACTCCAGTAGATGCCACTTCGGAACCAACTACCATTCTGCAACAATTTCCACATCTCAAGCCTTGAGGACAATGTTGTTTTTAAGGGGGAGGACATGTTAGGGTCCTAACCCGCAAATAGGTAGAGCAATATATTTGTATGTAATAAAGGTCAATATTAATAAGGCCTTGTAATGAAATAGAATAAGTCGAATGTAAGAATACCTAATAGAAGCTTCCGCTTCTAGAAGGATATTCCTCTAGATGCTTCTTTTGATAGACATATTTAGTATAAATAGGATTCGACGTTATGATAACCCTAGCTTGCAGATTATTGTAATAGATATCTACTCGACTAGAGGTTTCCCCCTCAAAGAGGCCCATGAACATTGCTCTCAGAATCAAAGTGCTATTTATGTTGTTATTCTTATATCATTTCAGTGTTATTGTGGTGATTATTTTGGTTATATTTTTGTTATTCTACCATTTCTAGGATTTTATTTATGTTCTGCATACTTTTTATATCTGGTATATTATAGTGAAATCCTGAGAGAAATCAGGACTCATCAGGGAAGGAGCTTCAATTATTTCCTTTTTGATAGAATCAAAATATTGACTTTCTTGGGGTCCCCAACGATACTGAATATCTTTTTTAATTAAATTTTGTAATGGTCTTACCATTTCTGAAAAACTTGGGATAAATCTTCTAAAAAAATTAATCTGGCCTAAAAAGGATTGCATGGATTTTTGGGGGGAGGGGGGGGGGGGTAAGTTTGGCAATGGATTGAGTTCTTTCGAGATTGATGATCATTCTGTCAATGGATACTATGAACCTGATCAGTTTTCCTTGTTCCACCGCAAATACTGACTTCTTAGGGTTGATAGATATGCCATACTTGCGACATCGTTCTAGAATAGCCTTAAGGTGAGACAAATGATCTTTCTTGTTCTTGGAGAAAATAGTAACGTCATCAAGATAGACCACTAATGATTGATTTATGAGACCACAAAAAGTAATGTCCATTGCTCTCTAGAAAGTGTCCCCGACATTAATAATCCCAAAAGGCATCTTCTTATAGGCATAAGTGCCCCATGGGGTATGAAAGGTGGGTTTTAACTGGTCTAAGGGGGACATGAGGATCTGGTTGTATCCCAAAAATCCATCTAACAGTGATAGTCTTTCAGAACTATATACATGTTGAAGAATTTGTTCCATTCGAGGAAAAAGTTAGTTGTCTTTATCAGATGCTCGGTTTAAGTTACGAAAATCAACACAAAGTCGAATTTCACCACTTTTCTTTCTTACAGGGACCAGATTAGACACCCATTGCGTGTGTCTCACCAAGAAGATTATCTTTGTGTTTAGTAATTTATTTAGTTATTTTTTGATAGCGGGTTCTAATTTGGGGTGCATTTTTCTTAATTTCTGCTGGAAGGGCTGAGTTTTTGGTTTCATGGGGATGATATGTTGTATTATATTAGGATCGAATGTTTTCAAATCATCATATGTCCAGGAAAAAACATCCTTGAATTCTTTAAACATTTTTATAAAGGCAGATCATTCTTGCAAAGAGTATCTCATTCCCAAATTGATATTTTGAGGATTTTCTTTAGTTCCTAGATTTATCGTTTCATGAGTCAAAGAAGAGCTGCTCATTTTACAATTAAATGACCCTCTAAATTTATCATGCAAATCATAAAATTTCTCCAGTCTTATTTTGGATTTGGGAATAAAGTTTACCAGATCAAACGCTGATTCAGGAGATATAGGATATGACATTACCGTGAAGTTTAAGAGGTTTTCATAATGAGTACCTTCATCGATAATTGCACCTTGGAAAGTGTCCTCCATATGCAAGAATTTGATGATCTACTGGTCATCGTTGAACACTCTCCAATTGGTGATGTTGTTTGGGATCAATGGCCTGAAAAAAAATTCAATCAAAAATCCATTCGGAGAGAGACCTTCTACGGGAAAAAGTTTAGAAGCGACATTAGCCAATAAATCAGCTTCTGAATTACTTAGTCTAGGAATGGAATTGATGTTAAATGCTAAAAAATTTGTATCAAACTCTATACCTCAGTTTGATAACTTCTGAGATGTAGTGGTAAGCAATGTATGGAGTTTCTTACCTTCCTAACCATGATTTCTAAATCATCAAAAACCATTAAATTTCTTATGTTCATATCCAAAGCTTTCTTAAGCCCTTGTAGAAGTGATTCATATTCGGCGGTGTTATTAGTGCATTCGAACTCTAATCGACAGGCAATGAAAGTTTTATTACCTGCGGGGTCGGTGAGTACACAACCTACACCGAATCCTTCTTTGGATTTGGATCCATCAAAGTACAGTGACCATATCTGAGTTTCGTCAGCAGTGTTTGGCACATTTGGCAGAGCTAGTGACTGAGTACAGGTCATGAGTTTTGATCGTTGCCCGGGATCTGTGAAGGGGGAAATTTCGATCATGAAGTTACCAAAGAAAGTGTTCATTCCCTACATTTCTAATGAATTAGTCGATGCAGAAAAAGGTTCATTAGGATCATTTAGATCTGTCATGGTATGCTTGATATAGCGTTCGTGGTTTATCCCAATTTTATTTGGTTGTCCATTTTTTGGCAACCACAAATGAGACCAGTCCGTGGAAAAGTAACCATGCAGTTGCTCGAACCAGTCCCTGCTTAAAAATAAACCATAAACTTATGGGATGTCAACAACAATGATGTCAATAATTAGGTGAACGTTAGGATTAGAAGATAACCTAACCAAAACATTCTTAAGTTCATAGATTACCTTAACGTTTGTCTGATCAAGCTGAATGATTTTGAGACTAGAAGGTTGAACTTCTACATTAATTTTTTGGAAAACAAATAAAGGCATCACATTTGATTATGCGACAGAGTCCACCATGCAATTATGTACATTTCTATTGAAAATTTCAAAAGTTAATAAGAAAGGCGGGACATTTTTACTAGTGTTAACAGGATAATTTTGTTGATTTTTCATCGCTGTCCCTGAAACAATTTTATCTACATTTGATACAGTTTTTTCAGTTAGATCCCTTTTATTCGAAAGTTTAGATGTCGTTTTAGTGGGGATCTTTTTGGTTGTTTTAGAATTGATTTATGCAGTCTTCTTGTTGCTAGGATCGTTGTTCTTACTGTTTTCTACAATATTTTGAATCATTTTCTATAGAATAAGAGGAAATTTCAAAAGCTCGTAAACAAAAATATTAGCCCTCAATTTTTTTAGATCTTCAATCAAGTCATATTCTAAGACTGGGGCTGCTAAACTTTGTTTTATTTCATCTTGTTTCAACTATTTTGGAGTCACATTATTACTCATTTAAGAAGACGGTTTGCTTTGTGTTTTGCTTCTCATGTTGTAGGGGTGGATAGTTTCAAAGTTTTCTTGAAAGATACTGTAAGAAAAGTGTCCGAATATATTGGGAGATGAATCCTATTCTCCAGCTACTTCTTCTTCAACTATGTCTTCTGAACTTTCAGGAGGTACAAAATTATCATGTGCTTCAAGAATGGTTTGCAACGCGTACTGCAAGCTTTCGAAATTGAGACCTTCGGTGGTATGGTTTGGTCGATTGGGAGGAAAAGGTTTTCTGAAAGGGGGTTTAAAAATTCCTTTTATTGAGGATGCCTCCTCGACTGATCTCTTCAAGTTAACGACTTGATTTGATAGTTTTTGAAAAGATTTCTGCAAGCTTTCCAGTTCTATAGTTTTTGGTTAGATTTTGGCTAGGGGAGGCCTTGCAAGGATTTCTATTTTCTTTTTAGAGGATGAAGATGTTTCAGCTTCACCATTGAGGTTGTCTTTCAAGATTAATATATCCTTTTCAATTTGGATTACCTCTTTGAAGGCTTCCAACAATGTAGACTTTTTAGACCTTTTAACCCAAATTGCTATATTATTATGCAAGGATTTAATGTAATATGCAACAATTAGACTCTCAACAGGCATTGAATCTATGGGAATTTGATTCTTTAATGTAAGGAATCTTTGGTTAAAATATTTTACTTTCTCCTTAGGGTTCATTTTTAGGCTGGAGAGTTCCATAACCAAGACTTCAGGGGATTTATCATCTCCAAATTTCTCTAAGAAACAAGTTTTGAATTTGTCCCAAGAGACAATGGTCTAGGGTTGTTGGGAAAAATACCATGTGGAGGCATTGTCCTCAAATGTATAAGGAAAGATTCTGCATACTACATCTTCATGATCTACACTTCAGAGTCTAATGGCCAACATAAACTTCTTTATGTGATATTTGGCAAGATTTCTTAGAATCCAGATCAAATTTAGGTAACCATTTCTCTGTATTTTTTGGCAATGGGTGTTGAGGTCCAGGTACAACCACGACATCTTGATCGAAACAGAGTTTGGCGAGATTGTTTTGGTTTTCCATGGGTGTAGGTGGTGTTGAAGTCTGATATGTTTCAAACGAGGAACTGCCTTCATCAGATGACTCTCCTCCTAAAGAGGATGGAGATAAATGAGGTGGGGAAGGTGGAATACCGGATCCTCCAAATCCAAGAGTAGGGGTTTGGGAAGGATCTGTAGTATTATCTCCTAAAGGGTTTAAAAGCAGACCAGTGCCTTCAAGTTGTTCTCAGATATCCAAGAAATCTAAAGGTTTATTGGGAGGTCTATCAGGTTTTTAGATACAGGCTAGAGAATTATGTGTCCTTACGAGTGAATGACAAACAATTTCTTGTATGTCATACCCTTGAAGATTTGGTGTTACCAGTTCAATGGGAATTTCAAGATTTTCGTTTGAGGTAGTTGTTGTTTCAGGAATAACATTGTTGTAAGAGTGACTCTATGTTACTATAGGGGAGGAGTGTGTGAGGGTGGATTCTTGTGACTTCCATGTGCCATCAATTGTATTCAGGCCCTCCTTCTAGCGCCATTTTTTGGCAGGTGAAATTGATCGACCGTCAACTCAAAGAACGATTCTGGTCTGGGGTTGTCTAAGTAACCCAAGCCGTTTGGTGTAACTCATTCTAACAGGTTTAATGGCTCTGTTAGCCAATCTAAAATCCTAAAAAGAAAACAAAAAGAAAGAAATAACTAACTAATACTTAAAAACTATAATATATATATATATTAAATGTGTTTAAGCAGAACAAGAAAACATAAAAGTGCCATTTATGAACAACATTTACAGGTTGTAAGTTTTACTAGAAACTCACGAAATTAATGTAAAGATAATTTCTTTTGAGAAACAGATAAAGAAAGCACATTCAAATATTTTTTGTTTTCTATCTATAAATCTAATAAATCATGAATTAACTAGGCTATGAAACACATATGTACAGATAGTCAAAGTTGATCTAAACTTTGTGGTTTCACTAATGCATAAATGACAGAAATTAGAAACACAAAGAAGCTAACTTGATGTTACTTCGTGAAATGTATCTGGGATTCTTTGTTAATAAAAAGCGTCCAGCTACCACGCCTATGAGATAAATTTGCAATAGACTTATAGTGAAAATGTACTGAATAAATTCATAACCTGTATTGGTAACCGAAGTTTAATAATAGAATAGGTAACACAAATTAATCCCGTGATCTTATGATCGCAAATGATTACAGGCAGATAAACCTGAGTGTAACACATTCATTTCATTGTCCATTTAAATATCAAAGAGAAATCCTAATATTCAAATCGATGAAATGATCACAGTCTCAATATCTAGAACAACAAGTCATGAATGATATTGTAAAATAGATATCCCGAAACATAACATATCAAGAGTCTAAAGCTACATGAAAAATTAATATATCAAAATTAAATAAATCAAAACGTTAATGAAACAACATCTGCAGTGGACTAAAGCCGAAAGTTGTACGATGTTCCATAAGTCTTGAAAATCATTCATTCATAATTGGTTCCAGGCCAAGATGCCTTTCATTTACAAAATAGAGAGTATTTAAAGAGTTTTTTTTGAAATATGAACTTCCTATCTCCTAATAAGATCAAAGAATTACAAATATAGAGGTCCTACATCCACTCATGATCAAACTATATCTTCAAAAAATTATGAAAGTTTTTTTTCTATTTACAAAATAAACAAAAGGAGATTCTAATCAACTAGATTGAACATGTTCCATCCCATAAGATCAACATCAGATATACCATGTCCTGTAAAATGAAATAGGAACAAGTTAGATATTTTATTAACAAATAATTACGAAATTTTATAAGAAAATGACTTGGCTACAAAATCTTACGATTCTCTAGCTAGTCTTATATTGGTAAAATAAATCTAAGTTTAGCCAATTGGATTTAAAAAAAACAACATGACTGTAATAAGAGGGAAAAAACCATTTTACCATTTAACCAAAACATGGATCAAGATATCTCATAATTGATTACGACCTTTACACTATCTGCATTCTTTATTACAATTTTGCCTCTCTTCTTAAGATGCTTGGTTTGTCTCTATTCATTTTCTTTGAGTTCACGATTTTCTTTTATGAGTAATTCATTATGGTTGGTGAGATATTTAATTCTTGCTTGTAGAATGGGGATGTCATTATAATACCATTCAATCTAATGCAAGCAGACCTCACAATGCACAGAAGGAGCGATCTGTCAATGGAGTGTATAGCTGGGTGTAAGAACATCAACACTACTTGTTGTCAGCCCTTGATCGAGCTTAATACTAGTAAACCCCTTCCTATCCTCGATGCATGGTGGGAGATTGTTAACATAATCATATGGGTGATTAGGATCCGACTTATGACAATCAGGATCTTCTTCTGCGAGAAAATCCTCAATTTTGGGTTCTGAATCCTCATTGATCTCGATCATATTGATTGAGCTCAAATGAGGCTTAAATCGATTATGTGGACTTCTCAAAATGATCCAACCAACCCTTTTATTTCAAAAACCTAACACTGCTTTCTTTTGTTTTGATTGTTTGCAAGGGTCTTTACTGCTTGATTTTACAGTAGGGTTAGGGTCGATAATTAATTCATGCATAAGGGTTGGTTTCTATAAACTCAGAACCAACATCATGTTTCCCATATAAAAACTGATCAGGTATTTCCTCGTCACGAGGGTTTTCCTCCTAACATTTTGGCTTGCCACTTGAGAAATCAAAATGTTTTTCTATCATAGGCTTATCCAACATAGGGGTTTCTATAGGAATTGTTGTAACAAAATTGTTTTTGGGCTAACAAAATGATGAACCGACAACATTTTAACTAGGCCATGGTGAAAGAGGCTAGAGTCGAGGCTCTTCTTCTTGTATCTTTTTGACATCTTGTACATACTCCTTAGTAAATAAAATGAAACATTCATATGGAAAACTATAAAGTGCATAAGCAACCGCAAATGATAAAGAAAAACCAGGCCATAAAATCCTTCACAGGTTATAAACTGCATAAGAACTGATAATAGACCATGCCATCTAACCTTAAGCAGAGAAGCAGGAATATATTTCTCACAACAGTCAATCTTTCTGGAGGTCATGAAAAGACTCCAGGGAACTTCATCGATTTTTGAGTTCTTAAACCATTTCTGACCAGAGAATGGGATCCCTATGGCTTCACTGATAAACCCTTCAATCACCTCCAACTGAATGTCTCCAAATTTCTCCCAATACCCATCAAATGTTTGGTCGAATTCCTTATCTGTGTGAAGGTTATACCTGTCGAACCTCCTAATGAAAGTATCCCAGCCCTGGGCTTTCAAATCCTTGACCACATCATCATGAGACAACAACACTTGAGAGCCATTCGACTCTATTTGGACAACAGGATCCATTAAGAAAATGACCAGGCTGTAATAGGGGCGATTCAAGATAGCTATGAGTTTATATGGTAAAAGAAGGAGAAACTAAACTGAGTGAATAGAATGGGAAGAAACCAAACAAGGACCCTACGTGATCATAGTATAAACATTAGGGTTTTCGGTCATGAAGTTCAAGTGCTCATGGTAATGAAATTTTTGAGTACAGAGCATAAAAAAAAACCTTAACTCGTAATGAAAGGCCTGTCAATTCATTCTACTATCCAAAGGTAAAGTACAGGACACAATGTTTTCACATTAATTCCCATGTCATGCAATGACTATGGTCAATTTGAAAAGGGTTCAAATAGATATGTTTACAAATAAGAATACAAATCAGCTCTTGGTATTATATCAACATTCAAACAAACTCAAAAAGGAAAAATCATTCAAGTATTAAATAAGATGTAAGCGCAATGAACCTTTAAAAGCCATGTTTTGAATAGGGATATAATACAAAATTAATTTTCCATGCTTGATTCATGCTTTCAGTCATGAATCAAGCATGAAAACGCAAAGTAAAAAGGAATAATCAAACATCTTTTATAATCCGATAATTACCCCCAAATAGTAATATTTACAGGATAAGGTGAAGGAAGCTATAGGAAGTGTCATTTTTTGTTCAAAATAGAAAAAATATGTAAGGCTACCAACAAAGTTATTAGAAGAGAAAAGAAGAAAAACAAGAAACTACAAGAAAAACTAGACAATAAAAAGGACACTTGAGAACTAGAACAAATGATCACAAGATTGAAGGTTCAAATAGAAGAAGATAAAAGAATTTAAGAAGCACTCAAAGAAAAAATAGAATTAAAGGACAAGATCATTGGAAGATTGGAAGCAGATATTGTCACACTAAGAAAGGATATTAAAAAGAAAAATATGCATAATAGATCAAAAGTTATGGATGACATTATCAACAGTAAAAAATCTCATCTTGACAAGTCTGGACTTGGATACAATCAGAAAGGAAAGGGATCAATCTCCAAAACAACCGAGAAAAAAAAAATCCAAAAAGATATGCAGAAACAATCAAAGGGGATAGGAAGATATACAAGGAAGATTACAGGGACACTCCTCCACCGAGAAGATTTGGATTTGGACTTAAAGTTGTGAATTGCAGAGCTAACAACAGGAACAATAACAACTTTGAGAGTCATACACAAAGGGGTTACTCAAGAAGACCTAGTGAAACACAAAGAAGAAGTTACAACAGGTTTGAATCTTTGACCACTAAAGCGGAATGTTACAAATGTAAAAATTTTGGATACACGGCCAAAAGTTGCATAATGGAAGTCCCTCCTAAAGAAGCTCAACATAATAACATCATTCACATACAATAACCTCAGAAAATGACATGGATAAGAAAGCAAGATCAGTATAGCGATGAAGAATGCACAGTTTCTCTACAAGATAAGCAGAAGAAACATGGTTGGTATGTTGACAGTGGGTGTTCAAAACACATGACAGGTGATAGAGACAAATTTCTTACATTTCGAAAGGAAAGAAATGGATCAGTCTCTTGGGAAGTGATAATTCGTCCAAAATCATTGGAGAAGGCACAATCCAAATTGGGAACAAGAATAAAAAGGCACAAAATGTTCTACTGCTAGAAGATATGAAACATAATCTTCTAAGTGTGAGTAAAATGTGTGACCAAGGTCATAAAGTTACTATTGATTCACAAAAGTGTGGGATAAGAAGAGAAGGTTCAGGGAAATTGGTCGATACAGTTGCAAGAA
>ML845808.1:0-18254 GCA_009831015.1 Picea engelmannii | reverse complement strand
ACATAAACTAAGAGGATAAATTGTTAATAAAAAAATCTGAGTTTCTTAAATATAGACCGATGATATAGATTTAAATATTGATATGGATAGTATCTTAGCAAAGGTTAATGTACCTGTCCCTCTTAGTACTGATATTGTATTTTTTTTTAAATACCTACAAGAAGGTTGCTATTGCGACATTTTGGAGTGTTTCTCCCATAGCAACCACGTCAGAGATGATACCTCTTAACGTCTCTCTTCCCACGTTCTAGACGAGAACTTGCCACCTTCAAGACGTCGGTCTTGCCACGTTCTATATGTCTCTATTGCCATGTTTCAGACGTCTGAAATGTCTCACTTGCCACGTTTGAAACGTCGGTCTTGCCACCTTTGAAGCGTCTCTCTTGCCACGTCTGAAACGTCTCACTTGCCACGTTTGCGACGTCTCACTTGCCACGTTTGAAACGTCGGTCTTGCCACGTTTGCAACGTCTCTCTTGCCACGTTTGAAACGTCGGTCTTTCCACGTTTGCAACATCTCTCTTGCCATGTTTGAAACGTCGCAATACAGACAACAACTAGGTCGTCGAAAAAATGACGTCATGTGAAACGACGTTTGAGGGGGTTCGAGGTTTGTCGGTCTTCCGACAATAGAAAGTGGCAATTGCGTTGAATGCGACGTCAGAATTTGACCCAAATGCAGTAGTATCCCCTGTATGTATCTCTTGCAAATATGTACCATGTACATTTTGGAAAAATAATAAAACATTGAATATCTTAATACCCATGTAAGAATTTATGAAAATTGTTTTAAATGAATCACCATAGTTACCTTCAAATTATGATCTTCTGAATAAATCTTGCTATTCTAAAGTAATATGTTGCTCGACAATGCTCCTCGGTATGGCTCTCTTGTAAATATTTCTACTGTAAATTTTGGTAAAATAATGAGCTAGTGAATATGTTTTTACTATTTAAATGATTTTATGAAATTAGATTTTAAATTCCCACTCATTATGAAATTAGATTTTACAAAGTCGCGCTTTTTTTTTTCAAAACTTCTGTGCGTTTATTACTTTAACACACCGGTGTTGATATGTATACAACACACCAATGAATTTTAAATTTTTGAAGCACCGATATTGGATAATTATTATTTTTATTATTTGAATTCATGGGACCGGTGTAATGCATATATAAATGTCCGATGCTTTACAATGTTATAGATGCACCAGTGCGTGTTTGTTATAGTAACACACTGTTATGTTTTCAAAGTTATCTGAATTTTTATTTGCTCATAAAATAATATATATTCATCTTAAATTGTTTTTCATGATGCATCCACATGACTTGCAGTACATCATAGTATACATTTTGCGTTTAAAGTCTCCTTATTCTTAAAAATAATTTACTATTGATTTTTCTCAAATGCAAGGAGAGAAGCTTACAATATCAAATGGCCAATTCCTCAAATTCAAGCCCGTTCCATATTTCTCAAAGTCAATCACGAAGTTATCCCTTTCAATCTCGAGTAAATTTGGATTTTATTTATATTTCAATTATCTAATTGAATTTGTTTTTGTTATCCATGTCAATCTAAATAAAAATGCATCCAAATTTGCAGGATCTTGATTCATAATCAAGTTCAGATGCATATAATATTCTAGTACCAATTCAAAAACATCGGAGGCTCTTATCAAGAGAAACATACCACAAGCACTCGGTAGATGAAAATGGACAACCAATTTATGCTGCCAATAGTAACATGCCATATTCTAGCCGCAATCATGGGTCAGCGATGGTAATAATTATTTTGTATAATGTGATTTTAACAAACCAATTACATTGTGCTTACTAATATCATCGATGTACTAATATTCAATATTTTTGAAAATAGGATTCTAGTGATGATGAGCGACCTACCTATCATCTTACGTTGCACCCCACTACAATGTTAAATCGAGAGAAGTATGCAATTAGAGCTGAACTCAAAGAGGAATCATACCAAGAATGGTTGAATCAACCACCTCTTCAATTCCCACTACGTCCAGATTCACCAATTAGGAATGACTACAACAATAGTAGTTCTTCACAAGTTGGAAATGGAGTCAATGAAATAAAGGTTGGTATGGATGATTATTTACAGGATACAAATTCCATGGAGACAATGTTGTTAGGTGCATTCCATAATGATGAGAGAGGAGATGATGCTCATATCATTGATACCTTATTAGAAATTTTGAAATCTACTTCCACCACCCCTCTCTTTGGACCTAGCTGGTCAAAGTCTACCCAATTGGGGACAACAATGTTATTGTACAACTTGAAAGAAAATTTTGGCATGTCAAACACATGTTTCTCAACAATATTGAGGTAACCGATCATCATTAAGTCCCTTATAATTTGAGAAATCTTGTCACACAATCAAAAGTAAAAACAATCGATTGTATGAATGTTAAATAACATTGTACATTTTTTGGCCCTCGACCAAGTTTTGTGGAAACATTGGTCATGTTTGACCATTTGTGGGACTTCGATAGGCTGGTCAAAGACGAAGCACCCAGGAGAAGTGGAGATCACGGGATCTCGCCCATTTTGCAGGATTTTTGGGTTTTACGGTTTATGTAATGGGTATGGGATGTCGACCCATGGGTTTACCCGTGCTTAGGCCCCTTTTTGTAATGTATAAATAAGTAGCTAGGAAATGTAAGAAGCGGCCTGTGGCTTTGTACAAGGAAGAAGTAGTTACGAGTACTTGTAATTGGCTTAGTGCATAACCAGTTGGATTTGTGCAAGAAGATGTGTTGAGGCTTGCAGAGCTAAGTGCAAGTGATTTAAGAGGCTTTATGCAGACAGGCTGTGTAAGGCTTTGGGCTATTCAGGAGTTGGATTTGTGCCTTGACCTAATTCGGGGAAGGAGGATCTAGCGAGGTGCGCGCAGATCTCCTATCCTTTTGCGGAGTGGATCTATGGATTTGTGCATAGGAGAAGAGGAATGTAAGAAAGATTGAAGATCAATAAAGAAGAAGAAGAATTTGGTGGACATAGCCCCACACTGGGGTGAACCATGTATATTCAGTGTTGTTATGCTTGATGCAATTTTGTTCATGATGTTTATGTATCTATTTGCTTAGTGCACTGTTCTTGATGTGTGATAGGTAGATCCATTGATGCTTAGTGTTTTATCTATGAACAAATGTTATATCTTCTATGATGCTATGTGCTAAATGATTAGATGTGCTTAATCTTGATTACTACTACACTGATCTGTAGTAAGGGTTAATCCGCGATGTGAATAAGGATCATAATTTAATGCATATTGTCGTATAAGTGCTATGTTAAGTGTTGTAATCACATATTTGTGTCCTAGCTAGGTTGTAAACACTTGATTCCTGCAACCCCCCCTGCCTCTACCTCGGGTGAGAATTCATATGCTTCACAGGTGTTGCCGAAAGGGCCGATAATTAGGGTTTTGTTGGTGCTTTGTTGAAGGGTTGAACCCTGGGTCTACCCCTGTGCCAAAAAATGGTTCCATTTCTGGGATGTCTACAAGTATACAGGTATCATTGATGGGAGGATTACAAGCATCCCCCTTGATTGCATGACGGTCTAGCCGAACCGTGATGGAGAAAAGAAGAAAGCACCGCTATGATCTAGCGAACGCAAAGCAAATCTCGTCGGTCTTGCCGAAATAGATCCCACCTCTGGCTAGCATAGTTAGTCATGACAACATCCCGTGTGACTTTGAGTACACGCTAATCACTGCATATCTCCCAAAGGGGATACACATAGTCAGATCGCAGTTGGGACTAATCCGATATCTCAAGATTAGTGATTTCAACCTTGGAGACCAAAAGAACTATGTAATACTCACACCGCATAGATACCTGATGAAGACGAATGGGAAGAAGCCCAAGATAGTTCCCCAACCATGGATTAAAGAGATCGTGCAGTCAATGATCTTAAACGTGATGAAGATCCCCCACTTTAGCAGACAACAGGAGGTTAACATGTGCGTTAAACTCCTCTTGTCATGCTACCATGGAGGTTATCTCTAGTTATATAGGTGCGTGACTGTGGATCCGATGTTGATCCACCTGATCACTAGATTTATCATGCAAGGACCAAACCCTCACCAGTTCTACCCAGGGAAGGCTGTAGATTTCTCCCTAATGCAGTGGATCAAGGAGACCTATGGCAATGTGGAGAAGGGGAAGTGAGGCTACAAGGTAGCCTCCATCCAATATGGTGCAATGCACCTATATTGTCAGTTGATAGCAGGCAAGATCATCAGAAAGAACCATCCTATGCAAGTCACAGGGTTCGTAGTTGACCTCACCGGGAAGTGTGTCGAAGGGATGCAGATGAACTGGGTGAGCTACCTCATCAACGAGTTGGAGAAGGACTGTCGCAAAGATTAGGACCAAGGCTATGAATTTCACTTAAGTTGGTTGTTGATTCTCATTGCATTTATCGCTTGGGAGATGATGGAGGGAGAAACATTCCTTGAAGTCGAGCCATCGAAGCCATTGGTTGCGAGGTTCTCCACCTTCTGGTATACAAGTGATATGGTGAAGTAGTGGCAATCAAATGCGGTGTTCCATGCTTACTATCTACATCTCAAGCATGCCATTGAATCATTACCTCGAATGACCCCGAACACCTTGCATACATACAAGATGCTAGTGAAGTTCTGTGCAGACCGACACTTCATCTACATCACTGCTTACAGAGATGAAAGTAAAGAGGAGTTGCAGTCTTACTACAAATTGACTGACAAAGACATGGAGGAGATAACCAAGGAATGGCCAACCAAATTCCTTGTACCGGTCGGAGATGCAGGATTCTCTGACCCCGATATCATTGGAAGTCCTTTGGTCACTCGGACTGAGTATGATGGAACGAGCAATGAAAAGAAAAAGAAGAAAAAGGAAGAAGTGTAGGACATAGACAACGCACCAGAGGAAACTTCTCCTGACTCACCTAGAAGAGGAGGAGGCGACGAAGTAAACCAAGATGAGGAAGGGGAAAAATAAAGGCAAGAAAAGGGTGAAGTGACACTGCCAAAGGATCCCCTTACAGAGGCTGAGACGTTAAGGAAAAAGAAGGGTTATCCGCAGAAACCATCAGCACGGAAGAATTCCTGAGCCAATAAACCTTAGTCACATAATGCGATCACCATGGACGACATCGAGCTCATCATCACAACCGTCGAGGATGATTTAGAAGACATCCTGCAGAGACATGTAGAAAAATAAGAGTCGATGTATGACAAAATAGAGAAGGAGCTCAAATACATCCAACAAGTTATCTAGTCGAGCTGCGCAGTGTCTACTGAGCCATCCTCAATAGAAAATATAGAATTGGGGGATGAGCCCACCCAATTATGCAGATTAGCAGATGCAACAGAAGCTCGACTTCAACAAAGCCAATAAGAAAAGGAGCAAGCCCCAAAGGCCTTGAAGCAAGAAAAGGAGGAGGTCCTAGAGAAACTTTGGGTTGTGCAGCAAGAGAAAGATGACCTTAGAGAAAATTTCAAGGAGGAAAAAGAGAAAATCCAGAAAGAGAAAGACCAGCTGCTCGCAAAGAAGACTGTGGTCAAGGAAGTTGTGACTAGAGAAATTCACTCTGTACTGAGATTGGCATAGATGGAAGAAGAGACAGATGAGATCCAAGTGGGGAAGCTCGCTAATTCCATTCAACAGCTTCAAGCAAGAGTAACAAAGTTATAACTTCAAGAAGTGTCAAGCACTCTGCAAGAAGTGAGGAATTAGAGGGAATAGACTACTAGGAGAGAAGTAGAAAGAATCATGGAATTGGCCTTAGAATGTAAGAAACTAAGTAATCGAAGTGCGTAGACCTATGAGCGCCTTGCAGAAGACCCAGAGCTGAGGACATTGGAGGAACAACTCCAGGAGGCAAAGCAACAAGCGTCGACTGTGAAAGCATAGATGAAGTTGCTTACTGCAATGGAGAAGATAAAGAGGTTGTAGGAGCAGTGCCCAGTTAAACAGTAAGTCACTTCCATCCAGATCAGAGTTATGGAGGTGACACTGAGACTCCAACCGGTGCAGGACAAAGCCTGCAAACTTTTCGAAGAGATTGAGGGACAAGGCTCACATTTGGAACAAGTGGTTGCAATAGTGGAACAACACCTAGAAGGGCCTGTCATTGAGCAAATAATTCAGGAGTTCGTCGAGCAGGAGGCTCTGGAAAAGTACCAAGTCGAGGCAGCTCGAGGCCTTGGAAGAAATATTACCCAGATCAGAGTGACTCAGGATGAGTCACGGGTGAGTGTAGGGGGTTTGTTGGCCCTCGACCAAGTTTTGTGGAAACGTTGGTCATGTTTGACCATTTGTGGGACTTCGACAGGCTGGTCGAAGACGAAGTGCCCATACGAAGTAGAGATCATGAGATCTCACCCATTTTGTGGGCTTTTTGGGTTTTAGGGTTTATGTAACAGGTATGGGATGTCAGCCCATGGGTTTACCCATTATTAGGCCTCTTTTTGTAATGTATAAATAAGTAGCTAGGCAATGTAAGAAGCGACTTGTGGCTTTGTGCAAGTAAGAAGTAGTTACGAGTACTTGTAATTGGCTTAGTGCATAACTAGTTGGCTTTGTGCAAGAAGATGTGTTGAGGCTTACAGAGCTAAGTTAAAGTTATTGTAAGAGGCTTTTTGCAGACAGACTGTGTAAGGCTTTGGGCTATTCAAGAGTTGGCTTTGTTCCTTGACCTAATTTAGGGAAGGAGGATCTAGTGAGGTGTGCGCAGATCTCATGTCCTTTTGCGGAGTGGCTCTGTGGCTTTGTGCACAAGAGCAGAGGAATGTAAGAACGATTGAAGATCAATAAAGAAGAAGAATAATTTGGTGGATGCAGCCCCACACTAGGGTGAAACACGTATATTCTATGTTATTATGCTTGATATAATGTTGTTCATGATGTTTATGTATCTATTTTCTTAGTGCACTATTCTTGATGTGTGATAGGTATATCCATTGATTCTTAGTGCTTTATCTATGAAAAAATGTTAGATCTGCTATGATGTTATGTTCTAAATTATTAGATGTCCTCAATCTTGATTACTACTGCATTGTTCTATAGTAAGGGTTAATCCGCGATGTGAATAAGGATCATAATTTAATGCATATTGTCAGCTAAGTGCTCTATTAAGTGTTGTAATCACAGATCTGTGTCCCAGCTAGGTTGTAGACAATTGAGTCCTGCAACCCCCCTGCCTCTACCTCGGGTAAGACTTCATCTGCTTCGTAGGTGTTGCCAAAAGGGTCGGTAGTTAGGGTTTTATTGGTGCGTTGTTGAAGCGTTGAACCCTGGGTCTTCCCCTGTGCCAACAACATTTATGTTGCCCACTAACTGCAGGTTTTTCAAAGATAAGGTTCTTTCGAGTGATAATGTCTTTCCTAGTAGTTGTGAAGAGGCAAATAAAATGTTGAAAATATTGGGTGTTGAGTACATATCATATCATGCATGTCTGAGTGATTGTATTCTATATAGAGGAGAATATGCAGACAAAGGGATATGTCCAAAATGTGGGCATGACAGATATCATAAATCAAATAAAAAGGGTAAATCACATTTTCCTCCTCATAAGATATTGAGGCACGTGGCTACAATGTAACGACCCCATCGTTACGACTACATGCGACTACGACTACATGTGACACAACTCAAAAGAATTTGTTTTTTTTTTTTTTTAAGAAGGAAGCCAATAATGAAAATAGTTAAACAACACAACTTGACGATGAACACAACACATGCATATCAGGCAACAGACAACAACGACTCAACATACTAGCACATCAAGAAACTGGACGAAACATGCGATAATCAATAGACAGATAAAAACGACTACCCACCTGACACAAGCAAGACAACGCCTACAAGCTAAAGGACAACATCAACAAACTTGACACAACAGCTTCGACGAATAGTAACTAGAAACCTCTACGACGTGAAAAACCAACGCTTAAGGTGTTAGAGTACCAAGTACCAACATCAAATACAATGAACAAAATGCCCACATCGGGAAGCACAAGACTCCGGCCCGGTTATCATTCACATCTATCTGTCAAGGCGCACAAAGATCCCCTCATCAGGAATCATGCCGTCACGAGGTGATAGGCATGATAGTAGCCATGGCGCAACATAACATATCTAGAACTTAAACCCAAGCTAAAACCAATGCACTAGTAGACCAAATTAACTGTAAAAATACAGGAAGACTACCCAAGCATCCAATTGGCAAGTCCACAAAACGCAAGGGAATTATGACTACTATACAATCATACATCACATTAAATTCCAAACAATCCTACATCAACATGGTTAATGGCGCAAAATAAATATAATCTTTAACCCATCATACCACACATTAATTTCCTGAATCCACATACGTCATACCTTCCTTAAACTGATCCTTCTTTACCATTTATGGAATAACTACTTGTTTTTGCATTGAAAAAGAGAGTTAGTATGCCTTAACATAGTCAATACTAATACTAGTGTAATGAGGAGTGTAATGATGAATTACACTATGTTCGCATAGTAAGAAGTATATTCTCTTATAAGTACTAGTTATTCCATGGCGACGCTTGACTACATCATTCTGTACACATTAAAAATAATTATTATCAACAAAAGTTCATTAAATATAAAAATTGATGTCTATTAACAATTTATTGTCTATTAAATATACGATATTATTGTCTATTGGAAGCATGATATCGTTGTCTAGTAATACATGATATTACTATCTATTAAATGTACGTTGTCAACATCAACAATGATGTCTATTAACACATGACATTGTTGTATATTAAATGAATGGTGTCGTTGTCTATTAACACGTGATATCACAGAGTTAAATATGTAATCGTTGTGTAAATAACCATAACTAATTGATAAATAATATCATTGTGTAACAAATTTTTGTTGTCAACAATAATTAAACGTTATCCATGATGATGTTATCCATTACTCTAACATTACATATCAAAACATTGTCTAACTGTATATTGTTATTGGTGTCAACATATAGAAACATTGTCTAACTGTATATTGCTATTGCTGTCAACAATAATTAAACATTGTCTAATTGTATATTGGTGTATATTACATATAAAAACGTTGTCCAACTATATATTGTTGTTTCTATCAACAACAATTAAACGCTATCCATGGATACATAACAAAAATTGTTATCCATTAATAAATATAAAAAACGCCATCATGCAATTAAGATTTATTGTCATATACGCAGTCATACAATTATGCACACAATGATTAAATAATTCACTGTCAAAAATTAATAAATTCATTTTCAATTGCTATTCTAATGCAATCAAAATGCAGTGGTGAAGGCTGGGTGAATTCATTGTGTCAGAAATGGTTAATTCGCCCAGAATTCGTGGTGTAAAAAGTTGTTAATATGCCAAGATCGTGGTGTAAATATATGATATGATTTCACTATCTCATTATGTGATATGATAGAAATCGCATTGATAATAGTAGTAAACAAAAACGCATTGATGGAAATCGTTGTTTAACAATTATATTTTCAGGGAAAAACGCGGAGTTTAAAAAAAACCTAGAGAATTAACTATCATTATTGCAACGTTATTACATATATCCATTAAATGTTCAAACAACACAATAGATATCTATTATCTAGATATCCATTAGATATCGCAACATATATCGCCTATATCGCAAACAAATAAATCAGTAGATATCAAATATATGATAATAGATATCGAATATATTAATTATAGATATCACAAATAGATCTCAATTATCTAGATATCCATTAGGTATCACAATGTTACTATCGCAAATAGATATCGCCTAAATCATAATAATAAAAAAATGCAGAGAATTACCATTCCTCAACGCTAAAATAAAAAAAACAAACGCAGATATTTTCCATTTACAAAGCTAGAAATTATCATTAAAAAAAATGCACAATTTTACCATTCCTCAATGTTGTAAATCATTAAACAAACGCAGAGATTTTTCCTATCAAACGATGGTTAAATCATGGAGTAAAGGTTGTGCTTTATGCCAATAAAATTGAGAAGTAAAAGCGGTGTAGGAAGCCAAGAAAATTCGTGGAGTAAAGTTATCTATAAAACGAGAATCGCAGAGAAAATTTTGGGGAGGACGCTGAGATTTGCATAAAGGAAACACATATATTAGAGGTCAATCAATCAGAGATGAATCAATCAAACCTAGAGATACTCATTCAAAAGAAGGCGCAAAGACTTCATCATTCATCAATGAATCAATCAAAACACAAGGAAACTCATTCACAAGAAGGCACAAGGATTAGAGATTAATCATAAGAGAAAAACGCAGAGATAAGTAAGGGATAGATGACTGGGAGAAATTTATCCTTCACTTATTATCCATGCACAGCAAAGCAGGGAATTTGAATATATAGGTCTTTAAACACTGGAGTGATGACCATCGATTTGGCTCTTGGTCGACTGCTCAGGAACAGACTAATAACTTAAGGGATAAGGGACAGAAGATAAAAACTCAATTTCTCTTCGCATTAATCAATACAAACAAATGCAGAGAATTCATTGCAATAAGAGGTTGGGTTCACCATGGGAAATCCATTTAGAATACAATGATCAAGGGGATTACAAATGTTGTAGAAAGTAGGTCCAGGAAATCTCATGGCAATGAAATATTCAACCGAGCACAGAAAAATAACATGTGTAAATTAAATTCCATTGCAAGTAACAACTTTAATAGGAGTACCTTAGCCAAACACGAATGCTTTGAAGTGTTGTCCCATGCACACTCCATCTAGCTCCCGCTTTCCAACCGATGTGACCTCACCAGTACCTCCTATCCAATGCTAAGCGTACTCTTCTCCCCCCTAAGCCCCCCGAGCCGCAAAGGGTCCACACACACAATACCAGAGAATGCTAGCACCCAGCTCACCTCGCAAGGTCGAGCTACCACTCGTTACCCGATCTGGGTATCCCAACTCCCATAAGAGTAAGATCATTCAAGGTAAAATTTCAGCAACGTAATGATACACAAAAATATGAGATCCATACTCCTCCTCCTCCTCCATCCTTTTTATAGAGTATTTAAGTAATTAGTTTCCCAAATTCCCATTAAATTCCTTTTTCATTAATCTAATTAAGAAAAACCTCCCCCGTACACATGTCACCCATCTCCTAGTTGCACCAGAAAATCAATTTTGTTAATTAATTAAATATTCATATTTCCCTCACCCACCTAAAAGCATTCCTAAAAACGCTCCTCAGTGTCCCAAAATTCCCTTACACTTCTTAAATGACTTACGCCTTACTTAATTCCTAGTTGAGTTCATAATTAGAAAGTTTCAAAGGGAAGATTCCTTACTAAGTTAGACATTCAACTTTTTTCTTTACATTTCAACTTTTCTTTAAGTTTCCTATTTCTTTTAAGTTTCCCCCTTTTTCCTTTTTAACGAAAATCAATTCAGAAAGTGTAGATAAAACAACCATTTACCCTCTTTCCTTTTTAATTAAAAATTAATTTAGCAAGTGTAGATAAAACAACCATTTACCCCCTTTTTCCTTTTTAATTAAAAATTAATTTAGCAAGTGTAGATAAAGAAAAAACAACCTTTACCCCTTTTTAAAAATTTAATCCTCCAATATAATTTTGACTTTAATAAATAAGTTTGAATTTCTTACCCCCCTTCTTATTACATGATTATTTATTATTATTATTATTATTTTGACCACATGTTCTACTTAGACCTAGGTTTTAATTTCACTAGGTTGGGCAACATTTTCATGCGATTCCAACCAGTTCATACCGATCATTCATTTTAAGGCCGACTAGGTTTATTCACTTACCCGTTAAAATAGCGACGTTCCGTTCAAGACGCACTACGTGCTCCAAGAGTGCCACTCGCCTCTTTCCATTTTCCTTGTGCAACATGCCCTTCAGGACACACTACATCCTCCAAGGGTGCCACTCGCCTATTGACTGACTTTGGTAGACGTCAAACCCCTGGAGTCAATACTCCCCAGGTAATCTTGTGGGAGACTAAGGGTCTCTAAGGAATAAGGCCCTTTCCTTATTGCGCGCCCCTTAGAATCATCGTGAGCGGCTATCATAGTCTACCCTCACGACATCATGGGTCTTCTCGAACTAGGTAATCGTTAACCTACAGTTTGAGCCACGACGAAAGTCCTAGTAGGTTGTGGCATGGATGCTACCACACCTCTTCCTCAAAGTCTATGGTTGTTCTACGTGACCCCTCTACTCCATATGTGAGTCTGGTCGACAAGCTATCGTCAACCTGCATCCATCAACGAATCATGTCAGCAATAATAATCAATCATCATAACATCTAATCATACATACATATGTCATATCACCAACATTCAAACCCAACAGTCCACTCCCTGACTCAATCCAGAGTCCAAGGGGTTTCATCGATGCCTCTGCATCCTCAATGTCCAAAGTCTTGCACACTCAGGAGGATCCAGTCAATAGCACCTGTCTAAGTAATGCGAAAAAATAACATATCATCAAATCCACAATATCTCATAATCATAATCAAACCGACCATTAGAATAATAACCCAGATCACTTGCACACAAGTGTCCTCAAAGAATAGGTTCGCTCAGTGCACACAAGAGCAGGATGTTACATACACCCCCTCTTGGTTTAAACTTTGTCTCGAAGTTTCACAGTATAAAAGTGCCAAAATAAAGTGTTTCATAGTATCAAAGTCTATCTATCAAACAAAAATGGAAATTGTTGGTGCATATCATATGTGTCCTCCCAGGTCGTCAAGTGTGGACTATAGTTGTCCTACTGGACCTTGACATGATCTACTGTTTGAAGTCAAAGTTGTCAAATGCGATGGTACAAAATGCGGATTGGCTCCGCCGTGAGCACACCCTCGTCAGATAACTACAAGGAACTCATTTTAATAACATGTGTAGGATCACTAATATAATGTCTCAAAACAGATATGTGAAAAACATTGTGCCTACACCTCAAAGAATCAGGCAAGGCTAGTTGATAGGCCACTGGCCCCTTCTTTTCCATAATCTTGAAATCTCCCATGAACCTAGGAGATATTTTATCACCCCTTCCAAACTTTATCAAACTCTTATGTGGCTTCACCCGCAAGAAGACTCAATTGCCAACTTCATAACTACGGTCGAACGATGTGCATCGACATAACTCTTATGTCGATCCAACACTTCCTTGATCCCGTGTCTTATTGTTTGCATTTGATCTTCCATTTCTTGGATCACTTATGGTCCCACCAGGACCCTATCCTGAAGTTGATCCCAACTCAAAGGTGTTTGACATGGTCTCCCGTAAAGAAACTCGAGAAAGGCACCATCTTAATGGTTCTTTGATAACTGTTGTTATATGCAAATTCTACCAGTGGCAAGAATTCCTCCCAACGTTCTATTGGTCCATCACGTACATGTGCAACATGTCCTCCAAGATTTGGTTTGTTTGTTCTATCTTCCCGTTTGTCTCCGGGTGATATGCGGTACTAAAGTTAATTTGGGTTCCCAAGGCCTCTTGGAAACTAGTCCAAATCATCTGGTAAACACTGATCCTCGATCATATATAATCCTCTTAGGCACGCCATGCAACCTCACAATCTCGCTGATGAAAACTCTAGATATGTCAGGTGCCTAATACGTTGTACGTATAGGAATAAATTAAGCACTCTTCATCAGAGTGTCGACTACCACAAAAATCGAGTCATGTCTCCTTGCCATCAATGGAAATCCAACAATGAAATCCATTGAAATGACCTCCCATTTTGATTCTGGAATCACGTGTGGCTGTAGTAATCCTGTCAAATGTCTATGTTCAACCTTCACCTGCTGACATTCTAGACATCTTTCCACGTAGTTGACTATGTCTGCCTTCATTCATTTCTAGAAGAATAAGGGTTTAAGGTCTTCCCTAATCTTCGTGACTCCAGGATGAGCCATGTACACTACTCTATGAGCCTCATTTAGGATCAAAATCCTCAACTCGTCATTGGGACGTACGTAAATTTGAATTTTGAATCTCAATAATCCGTCGTTGTCCATAGTAAATCCTTCAAATTTTGGTACCATCATTGTGTTTTGTCCAATAAGATCCTTGACCTATTAGTACCAATCATCGTTGCACTGTAAAGTTATAATATTTTTGCATAGATTCGTCTGAAGAGGCATCACCAAAAATATGTGTGGTCTCCAACTCAACGCATCCACCACTTTGTTCATTGTTCCTTTTATGTAAGTAATCTCAAAATCGTACTCGCTAAGCAATTCCAACCAACGTTGTTGTCATGCGTTCAAGTCACTTTGCATAAAGATGTGTTGTAGTCCACAGTGGTCCATTTTTAGTTCAAATTTCCGTCCAATAAGGTAGTGTCTCCAAACTCCCAAGGCATAAACAATGCCTAACAACTCCAAATCATGTGTCGCATAGTTCTCCTCATGCCTTCTCAACTTTCTCGAGATGTAAGCGATCACTCGACCATCTTTCATCAAGACTCTGCCTAAGTCTTCCTTGGATACATCAATGCATACCAAGAAGATCACGCCCATGTTAGGGACCTTTAGTATCGATGTCGTCGTCAACATCTCCTTGAGCCTCCAAAATGCCTCCATGCATTTCTTGGTTCAAACAAAATTCTTGTTCTTCTTTTTCAATTCCGTAATTGGATTTTCTATCTTCAAAAAAACCTCGACGAACTGTCGCTAATATCTTGCTAAACCCATGAAGCTACGCACTTCCAGGACATTCGTCAGCGTGGGCCATTCCATAATAGCCTCAACCTTTTCTAGATCCACAGTGATACCTTCACCGGAGATGACATGCCCTAAGTAGTGAATCTTCAATTGATAAAATGATCATTTAGACAATTTCCCATACAATTTTTTCTCTTGCAAACACTATAGTACCAAGCACAAGTGATCGTCATGCTCTTCCAATGTCTGAGAGTAATCAAAATATTGTCAATGAATACTTGGATGAACTTGTCCAAGTATTCGCTGAACACCTTGTTCATCAAACTCATAAATACCCGAGGGGTGTTTGTCAGTCCAAAAAGTAAAAAAATAAACTCATAATGTCCAAACCTCATCTTAAAGGAAGTCTTAGGGACATCATCCTCCTTGATCCATAATTGGTGATAACTTGATCTCAAGTCGATCTTTGAAAACACCATCACACCTTTCATCTGATCGAATAGATCATCAATCCTTGGCAATGAGTAATGATTCTTGATCGTTTCCTTGTTCAATTGATGGTAGTCAATGCAGAGTCTCCACGACCCATCCTTCTTTCGTATGAAAATAATAGGTGCACCCCACGGTGACACACTGGGACGTATAATTCCCAGGTCCAACAACTCCTTCAGTTGCATTTTCCACTCTTGTAACTCCAAGGTTGACATCCGATAAGGAGTTCTTGTTATCGGTTCAGTCTTTGGTTTTAGGTCTATGGTAAATTCCAATTCCCTCTCTGGAGGCATCCCAAGTAACTCATCAGGGAAGACATCCGCAAACTCTCTCACCACCGGAAGGTGTTCTAGACCTTCCGCTACTCCCTTCTCGTTTAATGCAAGGATCACATAAAGCTTACATCCCTTGCGCATGCTCTTCCGTATCTGCAAGGAAGAGATGAACCTTGGGGAAAATCCCTAGTTTCGACCTACAATCACACGTCTCTATCCCTCATCATCGACCAAGCTCAACCATTTTGTCTTACAATTAAGTATCGCCTCATGCGATTCCAACCAGTCCATACCAATCATGACGTCATAAGATCCTAATATCATGACGTATAGGTTGGCCCTAGTGAAAAACTCTCCTACGTTAAGGCTATAGCTCGTAACCTTCCCACCAACCTTTTGTTTGCCTCCCGAAGCCATTTCTACAAAGATAAACTCATCCTGTTCGACTTCCTTTACCTTAATTCTCTTTAGCACTGCCCCAGAAATGAAACTCTTTGTAGCACCGAGATCTATCAAAATACTAAGGTTTTGGTCAACAACGATACCTTACGTTTCGAGCAGAGTCTACTAGTGCTCTTCTTAGCAGTTATTCACCACAGCATGAATCATATGGGCCTTGCCCAAATCTCCCACGGTAGTGAGTCCAGCTAATCCAACTACTCTAGTCCTCTCCATTGGGCAGTCACACTGGTAATGTGGCTCCCCACATTACAACACACTTTGTTCGGTCCAGTATTCCTGGTACCTGAAGTAGAAGTTGAATCCTAACATTAAGGCCAAACACAAACTTGTTGACCTTAAGTTTCTCTATAATTTGGTGCGGAGCATACTGAAGAAACTCCAAAAATGAGCATCATACTCGGGCACCGTATGACCGCCCGGTCGTAAGGCATTGAACTCATTGAGTTGATGCTCAACGAATTCCTCAGAAAGATACCTCTCCTGGAACCATTCCTCGAGAAGTTTCCATGAAATGTCTTTGACAACCATGTTCAAATGTGACATGAGTGTCTTCCATCATAGACGAGTGCTCCCCTTCATTTGAAAGACCACCATGTAGACCTTCATGTTAGAGGTATAGTCACGAAGTGAAAAGAACATTGCCATATTCTCCAACCATGTCTCGGAAGTTGCGCCATCCAGGGAACCAAAGAACTCAGGAAATTTTTTCTTCTCGAGTTCGCGGTGAATATTAACAGTATTGGTTGGGAACGTTGTGGATCCTCAAGGGTACAAGCACCCCAGCCTCATCTCAGTATAGATGGTGAATCAAGGCCTCAAACAATCTTTGGATGGACTCTAGTCAGACCATCATCATCCATTACAACAATCAAATCTAGCCCAAGGGCTTGTTCTTCCCCCTTGGGGGTTAGATTGTGAAGGCGCAGGCACTTCTGGAGGTGTCACACTTCCTTCCACAACACCATGCTGTGAACCTTTGTGGCAGCCTCTAATCGAGATCATCGCATGGACACGTTAAATTTTTAATTAGCGCTAGGTTATTACTCATTGGTTTACTGTAGTGGAAAGCATGGTGATCCATAGTCGCAGGGTTGAACCCACTCTAATACCATATGTAACAACCCCATCGTTACGACTACATGCGACGTAACGCAATATATANAACAGTTAAACAACGCAACTTCACGATGAACACAATGCATGCAGATCAGGAAACAGACAACAACGACTCAATATACTAGCACATCAGGAAACTGGAAAAAACATGTGATTATCAATAGACAAATAAAAATGACTACCCTCCCGACACAAGCAAGACAACTCCTACAAGCTAAAGGACAACATCAAAAAACTCGACACAACAACTTTGATGACCGGTAACTAGAAACCTCTATGGCACACAAAACCAACGCTTAAGGTGTTACAGAACCAAGTACCAACATCAAATACAATGAACAAAATGCCCACATCAAGAAGCACAAGACTTCGGCCTGGTTATCATTCACATCTATCCGTCAGGGCACACAAATATCCCCTCTTCAGGAATCAAGTCGTCACGAGGCGATAGGCATGAAAATAACCATGGCACAACATAACATATCTAGACATTAAACCCAAGATAAAACCAATGCGCTAGGAGACTGAATTATCTATCAAAAATACATGAAGACTACCCAAGCACCTAATCGGAAAGTCCACAAGACACAAGGGAAATTTGACTACTATAAAATCACATTCACATTAAATTCCAAACAATCCTACATCAACATGGTTAATGGCGCAAAATAAATCTAATATTTAACCCATCATACCGCACATTAATGTTTTGAATCCACATAAGTCATACCTTCCTTAAATTGATCCTTCTTTACCATTTATGGAATAACTACTTGTTTTTGCATTGAAAAAGAGAGTTAGTATGCCTTAACATAGTCAATACTAATACTAGTGTAATGATGAGTGTAATGATGAATTACACCATGTTCGCATAGTAAGAAGTATATTCTCTTATAAGTACTAGTTATTCCATGGTGACGCTTGACTACATCATTCTATACACATTAAAAATAATTATTATCAACACACGTTCATTAAATATACAAATTATTGTTTATTAACAATTTACTGTCTATTAAATATACATTATTGTTGTCTATTGGAAGCATGATATCGATGTCTATTAATACATGCTATTACTGTCTATTAAATGTACACAGTCAACATCAACAACATTGTCTATTGACACATGACATTGTTGTCTATTAAATGAATGGTGTCGTTGTCTATTAACAC
>ML845807.1:0-23852 GCA_009831015.1 Picea engelmannii | reverse complement strand
TTCATTAGTTGTAATTATACCTCCTAGTCTCCTATATATACCAAGGAGACATTTTCATTTGGAATCATCTTGGAATTGTACATTTATGTGGGCATAAGGAGGTTGCCCCCTCGAAGAGACTTATTATCTGAATTTCTCTCTTTGTCAAGGTGTTGAGTACTTATTCTGAGGTTTTTTTATGCTATATTGATATTTGGTTCTTAACATTTCATATACTAGAAACGTTCCAACTTGACCCTTCAGTTCCACTTGAAGGCTATAAATGGGCCAAATCCGAGCTATGGAAAAGAGGAGAAATAATTCAACTTTGAGAGCAAAGTTACTTTGGAGAAGGGCCTCCACCACTTCAATCCTCCACTAAAGTCAAGCTCATATAAGAGAGACAATGAAGTTCGCAATCAATAAGGGAAGATCTTGGGGGTTGAACAATGTGTTCAGACTTAAAGGACAAAGGGACACAGACTCAATGTGAAGTGAATAATTTCTCCAGAGTAACTTTGCTGTCAAAGTTGAATTCTTTCTCCTCTTTTCCATAGCTTGGATTTGGCCCATTTATAGCCTTCGAGTGGAACTGAAGGGCCGACTCGGAACACTTCCAGTATATGGAAGGCCAAGGATCATTGATCTCATGATGTGACATGGAAACCAGACACCATTTTTTAATTTTGGGCACATTTCCCGATGTACATGGGTTGTAGTGGTGCAACCTGCATATACGAATGTTATAATATAGGTAGGGCATGTATATGTGAAAAAATCATGTTTTTAGCTCTGGGATTTGCAAAAAGAGACTTCAATTTTGCATAGGGAAATGGGAAAAGGCCCTCTATGTAAGATTACATGGGGTGAGGTAAATCTTGCTATAACACAGTTACAGGTGGATTCTACAACAGTAGTAGGTTCATAGAGAGAGACAATGCGCATCAGTGAGGGTTTCCAGCAGGAGGGCACACCACCTTGAGGAGAGTAGCTCGATTTGGAGAGAGGAGAAGGAATCCAGAGAAAGGGGATTCTGGGTATTCTTGGTATGGCCTAGGGTGCCTTCTTTAGCCTATTTTGGAGGGTTTTACTCGGTTATATTATTTATTGGAGTTTGGCACGAGCTGGAGAGGAGGGCGCACTACAGATTGAGGATTCAACCTTTTGGTGGGTCAGTTCTTCATTATTCAGCCTGAGACTTTTCTATGGGGTTTCCCTTGGCCTGATCTACAGTTTGGCACCTTTTTCAGGGGATTTGGCAGCTATATTCTTGGAGTCTGATTTATTGGATTGGTTCAGCTATGAGGGCACATATGTTATTAGAGATATTATGGTTTGGGGGTCCTTTGGATGAGCTATTTCTCTGATATTTCTCATACCTTCTTTCCATCGCCTGATCTATCTTCTTACAGAGTTTAGCAAAGGTTTGGGGCCATCAGAGAGGAGGTTTTACCTTCCTTGGGCCATTCCAGTTAGGAAATGCGCATTGTTCTAGAGAGGGCATCACCTACATCAGAGGATATCCAATGGTCTTCAGTGTTACTTGGTGTTCATCTTGTAGAGGATTTTGGAAGCCTGGATCTTCTTCTATCTTGTGTCTTGGGGGATTTATCAGCCCAACACTCTATTCACTTATATGTATTTCAGATCTCCACCATTTTTGTATGAGGTCAGAGATCTATTTTTGTTGAGTACATTCCATTGCTATATCTTCTTGATTATTGGCTGCAAAAACACGTTAAACCATCATATTAAACCCTAGCGTGACTCATGAGACTTAAGTCTGCAAAGTGTTTGACGAAATGCCCCAACGAGAAAACACATTAAAATCAATGAAAAACACAATGTTCGTGGCATATTGGGTTGGGAACATTATAGTGGTATTAGAGAGAATTTCCTTCGCCATCCTTGAGATACATTGATGATCTAGAGGAGAGATGGAGTTTGTATATTTTGGAAAGGAAACCATATTGTGATAAGGAATATTACACCCTTAGTGAGACATCCAGGGCTCAAGTAACATTACAACAGTTTGTATCCATAAAAAATACTAGGTGGATCAAATATGAGGTTACATATTTGTTATTGGACTAATCGGTAAGTGTGGACACAGACAAATATCCCTAGTTTCACCCGAAACTAGAACAAAACAAAACAAAATATAAGACTTTCCCTAGGATTTAATTATCAAGTTTACTAGCTAACAAGAGATAGACAACATGCCTTTTAAATGTCGTTTCCTCTTGTCGTTGTCATCCTCGCTCCATCCTAAATATCATGTGATATTGAACCTGCAAATAAACACAAGCCAACGAAGTGAAAGCAACAAAGTATACTAAAAAAAACCCTATGTATGTGATCAAGGAATCATACAATAAAACAAGACTAATTTTATGGGAAAGAAACATATTGGTGTATCATATTAAATAGAAAGTGGGGAATACAACCAATGCCTTGATGTCACAAGGTCCCCTTTCAATGGCCCTTTTCTCTAACACACACACCTTTGCTCCAAAGCCTTTGAATGAAGAAGATCTACAATGTAGCTTGTAGAACTAAAGCAAAGCTTTCAAGAATAATCTGAAGTAGAACTCTCCATACATATCTTATCCTATTCAACCTTAGCCTTTTCCATAAGAGATCCTTCTTTATATAGGATGATATAAGGATGGATGAGGATATTAGGATGATCCCAGCAAATCAGACAAGCAAGTAAGATCCAAACCGATCGAAGGCCACCTCATATTCTAGAAGATTCCCTTCTAGATCATTCGTGAAGTTTGACTTTTCCTTTTCTTTTAGCATCATCCCACCCTATGCACATGCAGCTTGCGGAGATGTCACAGTCCAGCTCTAGGTTAGAGTGAGACGATCAGGCATCGTCACACCCCATGCATATAGCAGGGGGTGATGACCTTCTTTGATATGGTTTTTGAGAAAGGAAAGAAAACCACTTTTCTCAAGGAGAAAGACTCTTTTATATTTTCAAGGAACATGAACACATTTTGTCAGTGGATGACCCCCCAAAGTATGAATCTGGAACTCATGACAACTGAAATACTTTGTAGAATGTGTGTGTCAAACAAGGAGTGAATCGATCGAGAACCTGCAAAAAATCAAGCATCTGCATAATAATATACCATTTTCTGAGGTAGGCATTCCCATACTCAGATTGCAAATATCCTTAAATGTCAAGTGAGTCATGGCCACTAAATATACATTGTGGATCCATGTCATCATGAATTGACATAGCCACTAGGAATACACTGTGGATCTATGCTCTAAGGAATTCAAAATTTGGACATAGCCACAAGACATACACAGTGGATCTATGTGTCAGTACTAATCCATGAATACTCCGTCACAACCTGAGATCTAGGGTATTCATTTCCATCATCCTTAAGTATGAGTATAACCATGTGATTATATGTGTCGAAGTCGAACATGGAAGAAACCACTTGATTACCAGTCAATAATTAAAACCCTTAACAAGTTCGAGAAAAATCACCATTGATGTCAATGACCCCCAAGGTACCCTAGTACAATCCAACAAATGTGAATAAATGAAATGAAGTCAAAAACTCGATGGAATCTCCCAATCAGGGGTCAATGATGTGAACCCACTGTTGGAATTGAAGTAACGTGCCATTAAGGCATGCAAGTTCTAAGGTACTAAATGATTTCTAAGTCTTGTTACCGAATAATGTGTTGAAGTCGATAGGAAAATACTCATCACAGGAGGGCCTTGATGTATCCCCCATCATTGACACAAAATAAGTAACATATTTGAAGTAGATCATAGTATGAAGTGATTTGGAACTGACTCAGGGAAGGTTGACATGGTACAAAATTTATGACTGCAGATGGGTGACTCGATAGAAGGCTTGTTTAGGTTGGACTTCTCTTGAACATATGAACGACACACCAATGGTCTTGGCAACATTGAGTCAAGGAGGATCCAACATATGAACTTGTAGATGGTCAAACGAAAGACAAATGGATTTCCCAACCTGGATACAATGATGAAGGGGGTGTCATGTTCAAGAGCAACTATTACTGCCACTAACATGAATACAAAGACACATTTCTTTCCCAATTCCCCCCCACAATTTCTTGCGAGTACCTCTTTATTTTTACACAATATTGAGGAGGATAACATATTATTGTAAATGTAAGCTCATCCTTCGGACGAGTCCCTTGGAGTATATTTAATGAACCCTAAGAAGAAGTGGTTCGATCCTATATGGGTCTTCCAATGTTTTTTTAATGAGTCCAAGGAAATAAAATTGAGGGGTTTTTCAATTTTAGAGAGTCTGAAAAAAACTTAAAGAGAAATCCAACATGTCCTTTTTCGTAAATTAATATAATGAGACCAAAAAATTGATAACCTACCACTCATCAGATGTTTTCTTCAAATACTTTTACGATGATGAAAAGAACAAGGTCGCTCGACCATCTTTTCATGTTTAAGGAGCTTGAAAAGAGATTAAAGGATACTCCATAGGTTTTGTTTTTCGTGTCACCATTACGAGTTTGAAAAAAAGACAAAAGACTACTCGATTACATTCTCATGGTTTCACGAGCATGAGAAATAATTAAGACTTGCTCGAAGTTTTTCCTAAAAAACCCTAAAAGGATCTGTATATGCAAAAAATATATAAAAACAAACCAAAAAAGGGGTGGACCCGTGTTCCAACGTCTCATCTCTAGACATTTTAATCTCCAAAAATCAATCACTTGTAAAATTGTTAAGAATTTAGGGCTTGGATAAAGAATAAAAAATATATAATTTGCAAATGAAAAGTGATAAAAATCAATAAAATAGGTAACAACCCACATTTTACCATTTCATTTGTAACTTTGCCCAAATATTGCTCCAAAGCCCCTTTTCACCTCGATTTTAAATTGTTGATTACGGAGTGTATGGTAGATCATTTCATGAATCATCTCCACAAAAGAGGTAATATCCTTCTCCTTCATCTTTCCATGGATTCAAAATTGATTTTCAATGGTTAAATTTGCGTGTTTTGGGTCGTTTTTGGGGGGGTACCGACGCATTGAGATTGTCGCAGGTGCCCCATATAGTGAACTGTGCCGATCTAGGATCATTGCAGAAGACCCTAAAGGTAGGGTGCAATGATGTCACACTGTACGATTGTGCAGGCTTGTGACGTCCGCAACCAAAAACTTAAAAAAGATGAATCTAACTAGAAAAAACCCCAGGAAATAAATTTATGTGTCTAATCTCATCTTATGGTTCCTTGGTAGGTTTTCCTTGGTTAAAATGTTAGAGTGGCACGAGTGAGAGAACGAAGAAAAATATTACTTCCCCGGGAATGACCCAGGAACAGTTATGGCCCTTAGGTAGTGTGGGTTACTAAAATTCTTCAAGATTCAAGGCATGAGATCCTAGTTGAGACTACTGGAGTACTTGGTTCATATGTGGGATGTGAACGAGCATGAATTTCATGTGGGTTCCCACACACTCACTATAGATATCGAGGATATCTATTTCCTGACAGGACTACCTCTCCATGGTTCACGGGTGACACTTACAGGCAGCAGGGGTGGAGGTGAGCCCATGGACTACTACGTCCCCCATCATTTTGTGCTGAGTACTCAGAAACATAGCGACAAAGTAGATATCAGGGATGTCCGAGATTTTCCTTTGCAGACTATCTTGTATATGATTACTCACATGGTAGGGAGTGAAGCTCCTCATATGGCTCTACAGAGTCATTTTTAGTATGCCATAGAATGTATGGAGCCCAGAGTCTTCAACTGGTGCGAAGGGGTCCTAAAAAGAATGAAGAAACAACTTACCAAGTGTTGAAATGGTGGGTTGAAACAATTTGGATATGGGTCTATTTTGGTATCGTTATTCCTGGAGAGGGTTCTAGTCTTATGCCTATAGGTGGAGTGGGGAATACCTGCTCCACAGGATCCAAGGATGAAGAGGTGGGTAGATCTCATGGCCTGACATGGAGGTGTGCCTATCGTCAAATATGACAATGTCTTCTTCTAATGGCTGAGGAATCAACTGCTCATGGTTGAATATTATGCGTATGCTGGGGTAGACTTCCGTGGAGATCCATAATTGGCTCTTCCCGACGGGTCCCAATGGGGGGACATAGGTAAGAAATAATTTTTTTGTTTATATAATGTTTTTGTTATTTTAATTGTATAAGATGTTTTTTGTGTGTTTATAAGTCCAATGACTAATCAAATGCTCTCCAAAAATGCATATGTGGGACCTTATCGTCTGCTAGGATCATACCCCATCCAGAGGCGAGGGAAGAGAGGTGTTGTAGCAAGAGTATATGCTGCCGATCTCGAGGACATAGAACAAAACCTGGAGGGACTCACCATGCATGTTCGAGATGCCACAATAAATGATATTCCTAGGCATTACCAACACCACACAATGGACGTGTTTGCATCCATCGATCGACTGCTGTTTAGAGTAGCACGTGAAGTTGCTTGTTATAGTGAGCATCATCCATGATGCTTGTTGTAGATGAAGCCATGTGATTCACATTTTGATATTTTGGTCTCCGGAAAAAAAAAAAAACACTTTTTGTAAACTTTTATTGTTATTAATATAAGGCTCCTACCAGCTTACTTGTTTTATGTACAAAGTGTGATTGGATTTTATAAATGCCTCAAATATCTGTCTAACACATAGTTAGCCAAAACATCTGTCAATTTATTTAGACATCTAGGAATGTGTTGATATTCAATGTAATCAAAATGACGTTCCAAGAGGCGAATTCATAAATATACCCTTAACAAATTAGGACTTCGGATAGAATAAACATTACTCAATTGTAGTACAACTAAATGTGAATCAATTCGTACAATAAGATGACAGATTCCAATTGAAACAATGTCAGTTAACAACTCGATAACTGCATTGTATTCCACGATATTGTTAGTTGCACAACCAAGGCAAACACCATGTAGACTGATTAACTCATCCGTAGGTGCATATATTGACCAAACAACAGACGCTAAGTTTTGAGTACTGTGACTAGCGTCATCAACAAAGACAATGTAGGGTAGTGAAGACACTGACATATGGAAACCAAGCACAATGCAAGGTAAGAAGTCGAAAGGTGGAACAAAAAACGAAAAATAACACAAAAGTATGATACACTAAAAATACACAACACTCATGCAAAACAACTTAAGCATAGTACTTCTTCAAGTAAATCCAATTTATGGGTTCACTCGAAGGAATTCCATCATAATCCACCAGTTCATAAACCCCTTTCTCCAACACTCGTTTGACAATATAAGGACCCCACCACATAGTCTTGAATTTACCGCCCCCTAGCAAATCACAATCTTACTCATAAAGAAGAACTAGATCACCTTTAGAAAAAAAACATGGTTTGACATGCTTGTAATATTGAGCCTTGACGCGCTTTTTCTGAGTTTCAATAACTAAGGCCGCATCACGACTGGTTTCATCTAATTGTATCAAATACAAAAGACGTTCCTCTTCAGCTGAGGTGTTAGGGGGAAGTTCAACATCTAGTTTCAAAGATGGGATCTCACATTCAATCAAAAAAATTGCTTCAATTCTGTATACTAAATATAAAGGTGTGAACCTCGTGGAAGATTTAACGGATGTCCGATATTCCCATACTGCTGAAAAAAGCATCGTGTGCCAACTAGACTTGTGAATTTTGACCATCCGTTGAAGCATAGTGGTGAGGAATTTATTGATTTCTTCAACCTAGCCATTGGCCTGCAGATAGTAAGGTGTTGAGTTTTCATGGTGAAGACCCAACTTCTCAGTGAGTTCAGACATCATGAAATTATGAAAATGACTACCATGATCAGTAACGATAGCTTGAGGGACACCAAACCGAGTTATGATATGATTGACTATGAATAACTTTGCAGTTTTCTCGGTGTTATCAAATGTAGGCATCACCTCGGCCCATTTAGTGAAATAATACACAACTACAATAATGCCTCCATGCCCCCTGACCGAGTGAGGGTTACATGTCATGAAGTCAATGCCTCATTTAGCGAATGGACCAACAGAAACTATAGGATGTAAGGGAGTAGGATGAGATCAAATCTTGTTGTTGTAGGTTTGACAAGCGTGGCATTTCTGGACAACATTAATGCAATATTTAAGCAATGAAGGCCAAAAATAACCAGCTCATAAGATCTTTTGGGCAGTGGCATACCCAGACATATGACCGCCACATGCTCCAGAGTGACAGTCATTCAAATCTTTCTTAGCTTCATCGTAGGTGAGACATCGTCTAAATATGGAATCTATACCACGTCGGTAAAGGGTATCACCAAGGATAATGTTTTAACATGCTTGATACCATATATGATGACGATCTGTACTAGAAAGATCAGGCCGAAAAGTTTGGGTCTGGAGATAGATGACAATATCTCCATACCATATGTCGTTAGAATTGATCAGAAAGAGATATTTGTTAGGTAAGGAATCCTCCACCACAGTTTCTGTCTCATTAGAGGGAAGGTCACAAATCAAATTAGAAAAAACTAAAGATTTCTTTGACTTGGCACGCTCAAACTCCAAATCAAACTCCTAGAGAATAACTATCCATTTAGAGTATTTTCCCCCCAACAATTGTCGGGTAAGGATGTGTTGCATGGGGTTTCAATTGGAAATAACATTGGTTTTGCATAATAAGATGTAGTGACGAAAATGTTGAACAACTTGAACAACTGTCAAGGCCAGTTTCTCCACATGTAGATATTTGGTTTCGGTGGTCATGAGACTCCGACTCAAATAGTATACAACATGTTCATCATGTGAATCATCCTCTTGTACTAAAACCATAGCAATGGTAGAGTCCGAAGAAACTAAATACAATAAATAATCTCGACTATAATCATGTGGAAACAACCGTGGTGTACGGGTTAAGATGAATTTCAAAGCTTCAAAAGATTTGTTTGCAGTGTCATTCCACACAAAATCATAATCTTTCTTCAAAAGCCTAGTAAATCCTTTCGTTAATTCAACGTAGTTGGGAATGAATCGACGTAAAATTTTTCCTTCCCTTGCAAACTTTGGAGTTGGCACAGTGTGGAAGGAGGAGGTAGATTAAGAATGGCCTCAACCTTAAAGCGGTCTACCCTAATCCCATGTATCGACATGATAAAACCAAGAAGTCATCTGGATTCCACACAAAAAACATGTTTGTGAGGATTCAAATGTATGCGATAATAACGACAGCATAGGAAAATGGCATGTAGATTTGCTAGGTGATCTTGGCGATGCATAAAATGCATCGATAGATATTCTAAACATGGTTGTACAATGTTCTTAATATCGTGAAAAGAGTAATACATAACGCACTGAAAAGTCGCTTCAATATTTTTCAGACCAAAAGGTAGTTTCCGATAGGCGAAGGTCCCCCAAGGGAAAATAAAAGCAGTCTTGTGTTGATTTGCAGGTAAAATATTGATTTGATTATATCCAGAGAAACCATCCATCAAAGAAAATATTTCACTCCTGACACAGTCATCAACAATCTGGTCAACAAAAGGGGTTGAATAATTGTGTTTAGGACAAGCTTTGTTTATATCCCTATAATTGACACAAACATGGATTGTGCCTTGTTTCTTCGTAACGGGAACAAGGTTGGACACCCAATCTGTCAAAGCCACAGGATAGATAAAACCGACTTTAAGAAGTTTTTCAACCTCAAGCTTAATTGTAACAACTTTGCGTGGGTGCACTGGGAGAAGCCTTTGCCGAACAGGTTTAGCGTCCGAGTATGTCTTAATCTCATGCACAACAATATCGAGATAAATACCAGGCATTTCTTCATAAATCTAGGCGAACATGTCACATAATTCTTGGAAAATGGATTTATAAGTACGAACCTCATCAACAGAACACGAGGCACCGATATGAACATTTTCCACGACTCCAAGCTTAATCGAAATGTCAAGAGGGATGGTAGGGGAGATATTACTCAAATTCCCTTCATACAAAATGTCGTGTGTCGACTCAAGAACATAAGAAATAACAACAACGATAGACGGTGTTGAAATCCGTTGATCACTCTGTATGGTATCAGGTGCCAGGAAGAGAATAAATCAATGATGCCCATCATCCCACGTAGTTTCTTCCATAGAGATGACCGTCATGATCATCTCGTCAATAGGAAAGTTCACATGAAATGGATTGGGAGATGTATCACAGAGAGAAGGAGGAAAAGAAGTAGCCGATTGAATAGCTTGATAAGCTAGTTCTACCAGACTTAAAGGCATGCAGTCGCCATAACGAAAGTAATCACTAGGGTTAGGTACTATCCAAGGGTCATAAGACTTAGGGGTTTCACTAACAAAAGTTGATATCATATTGATCGAGGCGACAAAAGGAGAAGGAATATTGGGTGGAGGAATGGGGAAAGTACCCATTAACATTGAATCTTTGAGAAGACGCACACCAACATTCTCATAATTGGGAGGTGTTTTCGAGATAAAAGGGACATTGCTAGTACGTGAATCAGAATTAAAGAAGGCTAGTTGATTGACAATAATGACCTTTCCTTGGTGCGGGAAATGTAACACAAGAAAAAGGGTAGAAACAAATGCATGCATGGAGTCAATCCAACTACGGACAAGTAGAAGGTTGTAATAAAGAGGTGCATCAAAGACCTCAACCTTGACATTAACCTCTTTACCTTCTAACATAATAGACAATGAAGGAATAACACCATAAGGTTTGAACCCCGTACCGTTAAAATATTTAAGAGTATTGTGTGACTCGGTCAGGGAAGGAGAGCCAATGACTTTCCAATAAGTAACGAACATAACACAAGTCGAGGCTCCTTCATCAATAATGGTTTGAAAAATATTCTTATTTTCGACAACAACTTGGATCTGAAACACTAATTGAGGAGAAAGCCTTAGAATATGATCTTCGAAGTCAAATATTATCAAATTAGTATCGGTAGGATCAATTCCACCAATAGCCTTTAACAACGCCTTCCGTTGAGAATGACAACTTTGAAGGACTTCGAGAGCCGACATCTCAGAGGGTGCTTGCGCAAGGTCTTCTACAATACTGTAGTTTTGGGCAGCACGTGCGTGAGGATTAAAGGATGACTTTCGAACAATGCCCTTGGGAGGAGGACTAAGAACTGTATCTAGGCCCGGTCATTCGAGATGAAGAGGATCGTTTGGAGGTGAAGTTGGTGGAGGAGGTTGAACCAACAGAGGTGGTGCATCATCCACTTTTTCTTTCGAAGAAGAATAATATTTGGATCGAGTTGCGATTGCAACATCGTTATTTTTGGAGTTACCAGTACACATAAGCACATAAGATGTGTTAGAGGGAGAGGGTTGGTCATGAATGACCAATTAGGCCTGTTGCTGAGAAGGGAAAGGTTGGGACAAGACAATGGGGGTAGAAGGTGCGCTGGTTCCTTGCAGGAACTTAGTAACCTTGGCACGCCGTGGACAATATTTCATGTAATGATCATCACCACAGATAAGGCAAGGATAACGAGGCTTATGTTTGTATTTATCATCACCAGGTTGGGATTTGGTTTTTTCAGATTGTGGATTATAATTTTTATTTTCCTTATTCCTACCCTTCCCTTTCTTTTTATTTTGATTTTTACTGGTAGGTGTAGATTGAATTGAATTGACGTCAAAGGTTTTACCGAGGGAAGGAGTCATATTAGGAGTATTATGTACAGTAGAAGTAGTATATTTGGGATTAGTGTGATTGGCTTGTTTAGACTAAGTCTCAGCGTGAAAAGTGCCAATCATGCCATCAACAACATGGTAAGCTACTGGAGGTGTCGGGGTAGGATTCGTAGAAGGACGAGGAGCATCAGGGATTAAGTCATACAAAGTACCCTTTTTTGAATAAACGAGATCTAAATACTGAGCACGACTAATCGCCTGTCCTTTAGTGAAAACACCACCCATGGAGACATCATGGGCTATAGGACCAATAAGTGATTTAGGAAACTACTTGGCCAACAACTGGTCAGGAAGGGGAACTTTGATTAAGCGTCTTCTCCTCCTCCATTCATGAATATGATCAGAAATGTGAGTGGAAGAGGATTGTTTGAAAGAACTCAAAATTTCAGTTCATGTCTCATAACGTATTGACAATTAGTAATGCGTTAAGAAGGCCATGGATAGAGTATTGAAGTTAGTAAAGAAACCTCATGGTAACTCGATGTACCATTTAGCTTCCGAACCTGTAAAAGTTTGTTGGAAAATACATGATCTTATAGAGTCATCCATCAATGAGTTAGATGAACACCAAAGATGGAATGTCATGACGTGATTCTTTGGGTCTTCTACAGGTCGCCATCAAACTTAGGAATTTCAGATGGTAATTTGGACGGTATGATGGGCCAGTAAGGAGAATGCAAAATAGGATCATTCAAAATCCTAGATAAATCTAGTAAATCCAAAGTAGCAAGAAAATGAAACTATCTATTCACTTGAGGAAACTAGTAGTTTTGAGGAGGTAATCCCGTAGGTATACCAGTAGGACCATAAGCAGACTACAAATAGTTAGATATCCCTGAAAGATTTAGTTGTGGAGGGTTTTGAGCCACATAGCCAACAAAAGCTGGTTGATTAGGGAAGCTTCCTTGGAAAGGACCATTAGATTGAAAATTCAGACCCCAAGTAGGATTCATAGAACCTGGATATGGTTCCCCGATATTAGGGAGTAGAAAAGCATTAACTTGATGATGTTTCCCCCAGACGATTGTTGATTCCCTTGGAAAGGGAGATTCCAAGGTTGAGATTGTAACAAATGTATACTTTGTCCATAAACTGGGTTATGGACTCCAAATTGAGGTTGCCCCCCAACTTGAAGTTGCCCCCCAACTTGAGATTTCCCCCCAAGTTGAGGTTGACCTCCAAATTGAGGTTGACCTCCAACAGGAATCTGAAAACCAGAAGCGACAAAATGACTGGTACCTCCAACTTGATTGGATCTACTAGGGCTCGAACGATTAGCTCCTCCAGGAGAAGGTGGAGGAGGAACGTACAACCCTTCGGAGAGAACCTGGGTGGGTGTAGGAAAAAAAACCAACAATGACATTGTACCCAGGTGGAATAAAAATATTAGACCCTCCAGATGGATTATGGGAAGGAATAACAATGGAAGTATTCAAAGCACGATACCCAGGGGGAAGTGACGAATTTGATCTAAATGGAAGTGGTGTTCCAATAGGATATTGAGTGATAACCACATTTCTAGTAGAAACAATCATAGCTTGTGGGACCATGGTAGAGTGGGTGATATGGAGAGGAAGAATTGAGTGAGAACCAACCAACAATTGGTCTGAAATTGTGACGACATTACTGGTTTTGCTAGTAAAATGATCTAAAGGTACCATATAGGTAACATACATATTAGGAATTTGCGATGCCATAGGTTGATTAGGACTCGTTCCTAGTGTTTCAAAAATATCATGTCCCGAAGAAGTTCCCCAAACATAACGGACAGGGACAGAGCTAGGATTAAAAATTCCAGTAGTGTGAGCTGGGGTTCTAAATGATTCACTTTGAAAAAGTGGATCGTCTACTCCAGACTCTGTGTTAGGTCTAGTAGGTACTTCAATGTTCTCATCAATAACAAGTTCTCTCGATGAGTTTATCCAGAGAAAATGTGGATCTTGTATAACACTCAATAACGAATTTATGGGAAGTCTGAATGCCTCTAAAGAATCCAAATGAATTATGAATCCCTCCAAAGAATTCAAACTTCTAATGTCAGAGGCTACTTCGTTATTGATTTCTCCCTCAGGAGATCCCTCTGGTGAGTTAGGAATAAAAGGGACGTAATCTTCTGAATCTTCCAGAGGTATCCCTTGCATCCTACGTGAACGAGGAAGGCTGATGTTGGCCGCACCAAATAAAGAACGAAACAAATCTATGGCCAACTAGAGAAACAAACAACACTCACTAATAAAATCTAGAAATCAAACCAAGCAAACAAACCTTCTTATTTCGAAGTCAGTAGTTGGTGATGAAATCTAATGTCGCTAAATCAAGACAAGAAGGGGCTGGGATAAAGTAGGTGGAAAAGTGATGTTGACAACCTACTTAACAGACTTACACCTTGGTGCAAGCTCGCACACATAATTATGGGTATAACCTCCAAGGATCCCGAGTGATTTGTCCAACGTCGATTCCAGGTACCGTGAAGACTTGCCCCTCCACATTTGATGCAGGAGCATCGCCCACGTCAAGCGAGCCAGCGTGAAAGCAAGAGATAGCTAGACAAGCCAACATAATTTATTTTTGGATCTCATTTGGAAGTTGTTGCGCAAACATTAATGCGTGGATTTAATGAAGCACACTTTGTATATTGTAATGGACCTTGAGCGGATAGCTCACATCCTTAGGTATATGAGGCATTTAATAGACTTAATGTAAAGTAGATAGGAACTAAATTCTAGATTTGATAGCTTTAGAGCGCAAGAGGGAAACGAGATATAGACACCCTCATTGTACATTGTAATTCTATTCGAGAGCATTCAGGAAGAGAAGAGCATGCAGAGAAGTGTATGAAGAACACCCATGTACAGATATTTGAATTAATAGAAAGAGTTCTAATTCAAATTCATGGCTTGTGTTACTCTCTGTGCATTTATGTTAATATGCTCATGAATGGTTTCTTTCTGTCATACATTTGCTTTTATGTGCTGTGTATGTGATTTCATGGTTAAATTGAAGTCTGAGAGGAAGAGTGAATAAGTTTCAATTGTTTCTCTATCTGAACCATAGGATTCCTGCAAGGAGTGCAGTCGAATCGTCTGCAAGGAGTGCGTTGACAGAAGGGTTCAGTTAGAGATAACTTTTGTTCCCAGTCATCTCAAAAGTGAAGATTTGGCACCGGAGTCGTGCAAGGCGTGCGCAGGCTAGACGAAGTCTCAGAGTTGCGATTCTGAGAAAAGGGAATTAGGACTATTGCTGCAGGTGTGCGCAGGGTCGAAGACTTCAACACTTAGTCGTGTTTGAATATTTACCGCAAGGAGTGTGTGCAAGGAGTTTCCTGAAGGGACTCGAAAGCTGTGAGAAAAGATTAGGAAGGATAGACCTTCGAGTTCGTCAAAGGACAATATAGACAAGTTGTGCCTGGAAGGCTTGCAAGGAAGCGTCGCACATTGGCGAGAAGGTGAACGAGTTTCGTAGGGAGACACTCTGTCATTTCGGGGATTGCATAAGAAAAGATAGACGGTCGGTATTCTCCGGGGAGAATCCGTGAGTTTCTGTGAGTCGTCAGATCTCACAGAGGTTCCAGGGGGTTATAATGAAGGTGTGGAAAGGGTTCGAAGCTCGGGAGAGAAGGAGCCGTCGATCGGGATCATGAGGAGCGTTGGTTCTACTCGTTGATCGACATATCGGGAGTTCGTGAGGTGAGACTCCAAATCTGCGCAATGGAAGTCGTGATATAGCGAGATGTGATATTCCGACAGCTACGTAAGTAGTGTGGGCCATAGAAGATAGTGGAGGACAGGTGGCATAAACCGTCGGAGGTTCGGCATCTCGGCATAGGGAGTCGACGGGAAAATTATTTGACCTTGCGAGTAGCGAAGTCGCGAAGTAGCGATATTTCGAGGATCGACGTCTTGGGCCTTAGGAGTCGAGGTAGGAGTCATTTGATCTCACGAGTGGCGAAGTCGCGAGGGAGCGAGATCGTGAGGCTCGACCTTTCGGCGTCCCGTGTGTCGGGGTTTGGAAAAACCGAACGCTTGGTGTCACGAGTGGTGAGATCGCGATAAGTACAAAAGTCTCGACAAAGCGGCGAAAGTCAGCGTTGACTGACACATCGGGTCTCGGGGATTCGAGAGCCTAGAAATCGACAGTGAACTCGTGAAGCCGTGAAGTTTCGATCCTCTGAGTACAGAAAAGGAGGATTGAGAAAAGAGAATCTGTGGGTAAGGAAGATTCCCGATAAGGGATCAGAAGAACCATTTACGTTCTTCGGGCCGAGAAGAAGAAGGTCCTGAGGAAGCGGACGTGCTCCGAGGAGTGCGGCTGACATCAAGTGGTATCAGAGCGGGAATTGTCTTTTTTATTTCTGTAGCAGAAGAGAAGGAGTAAATCACCATGCCACCAAGAAGAGAAAGGTAGTCACCTGATCCAGAGGACAGGGAAGTACGGAGAAGAGGCAGGCCAACAGGAAATCTAGAAATGGAAAGGTAGATGAGAGATCTCTGAGCAAGGCTTGAAGAGATGGAGACAACTCAGAGACGCGAAGTTGGTGCAGGGGATCTTAGTGATTCCGAGGTTGAAGAGGAAGATGGACATGAAGAAGAGGTCACAATAGAAGATGCATCAATCGAGCGGTTGATCAAAGCCATCGCAAGGATGGGTGCGAAGGCGAAAATGGACATTCCAGTCTACGAGGGGAACTTGGATGCAGAGGAGATGCTAGATTGGATTAGAGCCCTCGACACATACTTTGATTATGAAGATGTCGAAGATGATAAGAAAGTCAAGCATGTTGTTACGTGCTTGAAAGGACATGCAACATTGTGGTGGGATGAAATACAAGCTGACAGACACTGCAAAGGTAAGTAGAAGATTAAGAGTTGGGATCGAATGATCACAAAGATGAAAGTGAAGTTCATCCCGAGAGATTATCAAATTACTCTGTTCAGGCGAATGCAGAACCTAAGACAGAAGCTGATGATAGTGAAAGAATACATTGAAGAATTCTATCGACTGAACATCAGAGCAGGTCATCGGGAGAGCGATGATGAGAAGGTTGCTAGATATATGAATGGTCTGAGATATGACATTCAGGATGAATTGAGCATGGTAACTATCCGAACTGTGGAGGATGCTTATCAGATGGCTCTGAAAGATGAGGAGAAGCTGAGCCGAAAGAAAGGTCAGCGAGGGCGAGGCAGAAGCCAGCCAAGAGGCAAGGCAGTTTCCCAGGATAAATATCAGAAGCCCAAGGAGGAGTGGAAGAAACCTCAGGGTAAAGTTGAAAGAGGTGGAACCTCACAGAGGCAGCCATATGTTGAACAGAGAGGACATCATAATGATCAGCGAGGAGATTACGCTGACGCAAATACTTTTCCTCGTACCAGAAGTAGAGGAAGAGGCCGAGGAGGAGTAATCACATGCTTCACATGTGGGAAGAATGGGCACAAGTCTTATGAGTGTCCAGAGAAAAAGAAAGATACTGGAGAAGCTCACATTGCAGAAGCGCAGAGACGAGATGTTGAGACTGAAGACGCAGAAGGCGGAAGATCGCTTGCGATGCATAAAGTCCTTTTGACACCCGAGAAGGAGATGGAAAGCTCAGTGCAAAGGACCAGACTATTCAGAATAGCTTGCAAGACCAAGGACAGGGTATGCAAGGTGATTGTTGACAGCGGTAGCATGGATAATCTCGTTTCAACCGAGATGGTAGAGAAGCTGGAGCTGGAGACGACTGATCATCCCAGTCCATACAGAGTTTTGTGGCTACAGAAGGGACACCAGGTAACTGTTACTAAACAATGTTTGGTTGAGTTCAAAATAGGGGGATATAATGATAAGATCTTGTGTGATGTTATTCCCATGGATGTATGTCATCTATTGCTGGGTAGACCATGGAAATATGACAGAAATGTGATTCATGATGGGAGAATGAACACATATACTCTGGAGAAGAATGGGAGAACCCATATGTTGCTTCCGATAAAAGATAAAGAGGTGAAGCCAGAAGTAAGCAATACAATACTTCTCATGAGTGGGAAGGAACTTCTTTCATAAATGGAGAAGAAAGAAGATCCACAATTCTTTGTTGTCAGAAAGCTGAGGATTGTTCTGACTAGCACAAGAATGGATGATTTGTTGGATGAAGTTCAGGAACTACTGGAAGAGTTCGTTGACATCATAGTGGACAAATTACCCCATTCGTTGCCACCAATGAGAAGTGTGAGTCATCACATAGACCTCATACTAGGAGCTAGTTTGCCGAATAAAGCCACATATAGGTTAACACCGCAAGAGAACGAAGAAGTCAAAAGACAAGTCCAATATTTGATGGACAAAGGATTGGTCAGAGAAAGTTTGAGTCCATGTGTTGTTCCAACAGTGCTCAGTCTGAAGAAAGACGAAGGCTGGAGAATATGTACCGACTCAAGAGCGATCAACAAGATAACCATCAGGTATAGGTTTCCACTGCCGAGGATGGATGATCTGATGGATTGCCTGAGTGGGGAAAATTATTTTTCAAAGATTGATTTGAAGAGCGGATACCACCAGATTCATATGAGAGAAGGAAATGAGTGGAAAACAACATTCAAGACAAACAAGGGTTTGTATGAATGGCTAGTCATGCCGTTTGGCTTGACGAATGCATCGAGTGCCTTCATGAGGTTGATGAACGAAGTCCTGAGGGAGTTCATAGGGAAGTTTGTCATTTTTTATTTGGATGAGATATTGATTTACAGTAAATCAGAGGCTGAACATTTGAAGCATTTGGCCATTGTGATGAGGAAGCTACAACATGAGAATCTGTTGATCAATATGAAGAAGTCCTCATTTATGAAGACACAACTCATCTATTTGGGTTTTGTTATTTCGGCTAATGAGTTGAGGATGGATCCGGACAAGGTGGAAGTGATCAAGAATTGGCCATCACTGAAAAATATTTTCGAGGTGAGAAGTTTCCATGGTTTGGCTAGTTTCTACAGAAAGTTCATCAGAAATTTCAGTGGAATCAGCGTAGCGATGATGGATACAGTGAAGAAGCGGCATAAATATTTTCACTGGACAGCTGAGGCTGAGAAGAGCTTCAATCTGTTGAAGCGGAAGATTACAGAGCAACCAGTGTTGGTGTTGTCGGATTTCCTTAAGACATTTCAGGTGAAATGTGATGCTAGTGGGTATGCCATAGGAGCGGTCTTGAGTCAGGAGGAAAGACCAGTTGCATATTTCAGTGAGAAGCTAGATGACGCGAAGCTGAAATACTCCACGTACGATAAAGAATTTTATGCTATCATACAGGCGCTAAAGAAGTGGAGGCATTACTTGATCCCAAAAGAATTTGTTTTGTACAATGATAATCATGCATTACAGTTTGTGACTCAACAGGAGAAGTTGAATCAGAAACATGCAAAATGGGTAGAGTATATGCAGAATTTTACATTTGTAATAAAACACATTTCGAGTACTGCTAACAAAGTGGCTGATGATTTGAGCAGGAAGTGTTTGTTGCTGCAGGAGTTCTGAGTCAAAACATTGGGTTTTGAAAATCTTAAGGACATGTATGCAGGTGATGCAGATTTTGCAGAGGCATATGAAGCAACTGAGAATCCAGTTCTCAGAGACAGAAGCCCATGGATAGATTATATGATCCAGGAAGGATTGTTGTTCAGAGGCAATCAACTGTGCATTCCAAATTGCTCCATGAGGGAGAATCTGCTAAAAGAGAAGCACAGTGGTGGATTGGCAGGGCATTTTGGCCATGACAAGACATTCGCGAAGCTGAATGAGTCATATTTTTGGCCAGGGATGCATGCATATGTTAAGAGGTTTGTTGACAGATGTCGAATTTGTCAGCATTCAAAAGGGAGGAAACCGAATGCAGGTTTTTATTAGCCATTACCCATACTGGAGAGGCCATGGGAGGCGATCAGCATGGATTTTGTATTGGGATTGCCGCGGACGCAAAGAGGTGTTGATTCAATCTTTGTGGTTGTGGATAGGTTTTCTAAGATGCTTCATTTCATTCCATGCCAGAAGACCAGCGATGCAACTCACATCGCAAATATGTTTTTCAAGGAGATTGTTAGACTTCATGGGTTGCCGAAAAGCATAGTTTCAGACAGGGACATAAAGTTCATAGGGAATTTTTGGAGGACGCTATGGAAAAATCTAGGAACTAACTTGGCGTTTAGTTCTACTTATCATCCTCAGACGGATGGACAAACAGAGGTGGTCAACCGAAGTCTGGGAGACTTGCTGAGAAGCTTGGTGACGGAGCACCATAACAGTTGGGACAACATATTTCCACAGGCAGAGTTTGCATACAACGATTCGATGAATCGGAGTACAGGTAGAAGTCCATTTCAGGTTGTATATGGGATGCAACTGAGAGGAGTTTCTGAATTGCGAGATTCAGAATAGACGGCTACTAGCAGTGCTAGTGCAGAAGAATTCGCTGAGGCGATGAAAGAACTTCACAGCATGGTGAAGAAGCGACCGATAGATTCAAGCCAGGAGTATAAGTGCAGAGCAGATCAGCATCAGAGACAACTTCAGTTTGAAGTTGGCGATCTAGTTCAGGCACATCTGAGGAAGGAAAGGTTTCCGAGGGGAACATACAATAAGCTGAAAATGAAGAAAACCAGACCATGCCGAGTCCTGAAGAAATTCGGGGAGAATTCTTATGAGATTGAGTTGCCGGATGGCATCGGGATATCTCCGATATTTAATGTTGCAGATTTATATCCATGAAGGGCTAGAGAAGAAGAGACTGGAACTGATGAGCCAATAGTCCAGTGGATGAAGCAATTACCAGTAGCAGAAAATCCACAGATGGAATGCATACTGGACAAGAGAGTGGGTAAGAAGACCAGGAGAAAAGAATACTTCGAGTATCTGGTCAAATGGAAGAATCACCCAGTGGAAGATGCTAGCTGGGAGAGCGAAGCAGTGATCCAGAAGCATGGATAGACCGTGCAGGAGCTCATGGACAGGAGCCCATGAAATTTTTCAAGCGAGGGAGTATGATGCAGGAGCATCTCCCACGTCAAGCGAGCCAACGCGAAAGCGGGAGACAGCTGGACAAGCCAGCATGATTTCTTTTTGGATCTCATTTGGAAGTTGTTGCGCAAACATTAATGCATGGATTTAATGAAGCGCACTTTGTATATTGTAATGGACATTGAGCGGATAGCTCACGTCCTTAGGTAGATGAGGCATTTAATAGACTTAATGTAAAGTAGATAGGAATTAAATTCTAGATTTGATAGCTTTAGAGCGCAAGAGGGAAACGTGATATAGACACCCTGATTGTACATTGTAATTCTATTTGAGAGCATTCAGGAAGAGAAGAGCATCCATAGAAGTGTATGAAGAACACCCATGTATAGATATTTGAATTAATAGAAAGAGTTCTGATTCAAATTCATGGCTTGTGTTACTCTCTGTGCATTTATGTTAATATGCTCATGAATGGTTGATTTCTATCATACATTTGCTTTTATGTGCTGTGTATGTGATTTCATGGTTAAACTGAAGTCTGAGAGGAAGAGTGAATAAGTTTCAATTGTTTCTCTATCTGAACCATACGATTCCTACAAGGAGTGCAGTCGAATCGTCTGCAAGGAGTGCGTTGACAGAAGGGTTCAGTTAGAGATAACTTTTGTTGCCAGTCATCTCAGAAGTGAAGATTTGGCACCGGAGCCATGCAAGGCGTGCGCAGGCTAGACGAAGTCTCAGAGTTGCGATTCTGAGAAAAGGGAATTAGGACTGCTACTGCAGGTGTGCGCAGGGTTGAAGACTTCAACACTTAGTCGTGTTTGAAGATTTGTCGCAAGGAGTGCGTGCAAGGAGTTTCTTGAAGGGACTCGAAAGCTGTGAGAAAAGATCAGGAAGGATAGACCTTCGAGTTCGTCGAAGGACAATATAGACAATTCGTGCCTGGAAGGCTTGCAAGGAAGCATCGCACGTTGGCGAGCAGGTGAACGAGTTTCGTAGGGAGACACTCCGTCATTTCGGGGATTGCATAAGAAAAGATAGACGGTCGGTATTCTCCGGGGAGAATCCACGAGTTTATATGAGTCGTCAGATCTCACAGAGGTGCCAGGAGGTTACAGTGCAAGTGTGGAAAGGGTTCGAAGCTCGGGAGAGCAGGAGCCGTCGATCGGGATCACGAGGAGCGTTGGTTCTACTCGTTGATCGGCATATCGGGAGTTCGTGAGGTGAGACTCCAAATATGCGCAATGGAAGTCGTGATATAGCGAGATGCAATATTCCGACAGCTACATAAGTAGTGTGGGCCACAGAAGATAGTAGAGGACAGGTGGCATAAACCGTCGGAGGTTCGGCGTCTCGGCATCGGGAGTCGACGGGAAAATTATTTGACCTCGCGAGTAGCGAAGTCGCGAAGTAGCGATATTTCGAGGATCGGTGTCTCGGGCCTCGGGAGTCGAGGTAGGAGTCATTTGATCTCGCGAGTGGCGAAGTCGCGAGGGAGCGAGATCGCGAGTCTCGGCCTTTCGGCGTCCCGTGTGTCGGGGTTTGGAAAAACCGAACGCTTGGTGTCACGAGTGGTGAGATCGCGATAAGGACAGAAGTCCCAACAAAGCGGCGAAAGTCAGCATTGACTGACACATTGGGTCTCGAGGATTCGAGACCCTAGAAATCGACAGTGAACTCGCGAAGCCGCGAAGTTCCGATCCTCCGAGTACAGAAAAGGAGGATTGAGCAAAGAGAATATGTGGGTAAGGAAGATTCCCGATAAGGGATCAGAAGAACCATTTACGTTCTTTGGGGTGAGAAGAAGAAGGTCCTGAGGAAGCGGACGTTCTCCGAGGAGTGCAGCTGACATCAACATTCACCTCGTGTAAAGACTCGAAAGAGATAGACCACTAAGGTTAACAATTACTTGAATGATGCATGGGGAAACAAACGCGCAAAGACAGGGTATCTAAGCCCGAAATCAACTCAAGAAGGTCCCCACAGGATTTTCTTCTCAAGTGGCCCCTGATAATATGCGTAATCTCTACACCAAGACCAACAAAGTAGGGTGAGTAACTCTTCCAGTCTTAATGCAACCTTAGGTTTGACCCTTGTGTTAGAAGGGCTTCCCAAAACAAAATGTAGCAAGTGGATTTGAAACTCTCCCTATAACAAGATACTATTGTGTATTTGATACATTGGAGAGTGTTCCTTTCAACCTATTCCAAAGCGCTATCCTAGCTAATGTTGGTGTAGAGAATTTCTAGAAAATAAAAGATGCTAATAAATTTTAATATTACGTTGTATTTTAAAGAGGTTGTTGCTTACTCAAAAGGTAGATGGAGATGAAATTGATGATATGTATGACCTTGACCCAATAGAATGCAATAAGAGTTGATTATGCAATCATTTAATTCGATGAAATCTAATTACAACAGGGGGAAGTTATCTTTCTTTGAAATACAAAAGCTATGAAACCCAATTTCTCAATTTTTGAATGAACAAAATTCCAAATAATCAAAAGTTACAAAATTTTCTAATTTTCTCTTGCAAATATTTGAATGCAACAATTTTCTTGTGAAAAATTACTAAAAAGAAGAATGATTTTCAGTTCTTCCTTTCTCAAATCAGACCATAGATGTAAAGGAGGAAATAAAATGTAATCCAAGAAAATTAACACACTCTCAACACTCTTCCCAAATCAAACTCACTATGTAGACAAAAATAAAAAGATAATAAAACTCTTTGTCAAATGCAAACAAAAATGCTTCCCAATCTTCTAACAATCCAAAATGTAAAAAAAATTCAAATAAATCAAAGATCCTTTGTCAATCAAGCACTCAAGATCAAGACCTAGAGATTATACCCTTGTGACAAAAAACCAAAAGCAAAACTTGCAAAATTTATAAAGAAAAACTTTCAATTACTGAAAATCAATCAAATGCATGCTTCAAACTTATAAAACAATCATCCACAAGTGTCAGAATTTCATCCCAGGCAGTTGAGGCAAGACTGGGTAGAAAAAAGAAAAAATGGTTGGCTTCAACAATGTTGTTGGGTATTTTACCCTACAGACTAATAAGCTAGGGTTCTAAGCCTATATGCAGATCATGACCCTTCAGATTTAACCTTTAACCTTCTACCCAAAATCTCAACCCCTTTTCTCAGACAAGCACAGGAAGAATGAACTA